>WNGS01022417.1:0-12996 GCA_020271785.1 Procambarus virginalis
ATAGTATATATATATACTATAAAAAAAACAAAAAAGATAAAATATATATATACATAAGATCATTAAAATATATATAACATCAATATATATAAATATTATTAAAAAAAAAACTAAAAAAAAAAACCTATATATATATATATTATATCACCTATATATATAACATATTATATAGATAATATAGATATAATATATACATATATTATTATATGAACAATCAGTAGTCGATACTATCTATACTATATAGTATACATACCTATAATCGTATATATATATATAGTGGGGATAGGCGACTCATAGGTCAGCGAGCAGGAGGTACACCACTGATAATATATATATAATATATATATATAGGGGGTACCTACTTATATATATAATATAAAATCTATATTAAACTATATAATTTTAATATGGTATATATATATATATATATAATATCTATATACTAATATATATATATAATCATATAAATATACTATGATATATATATATATACATATATTAATAACTATATATATTATTTATATCTATTATATCTAAATAGATCCTAGTATATATAATATCGATATATATATACATATTTGTATCTAATATATGAGTATAACTATAATATATTATAATTACTATATACGACCTAGTAGCCAGAACGCACCTTCATGGCCTACTATGCAGGCCCGATTTGCCTAACTAGTGCCCAAGTGATTTCGTTTATTTATCAACTAAATTGATTTCCTATTGGTTATTTTAAGTAATTGTATTAATATTATTATATTAGAAGAACACAGAATGTGGGATTGCACGATCTGTTATGATTAGTTTCAGGTTAGTGTACGGTAGGATTGGTTAGGTATCGGTCATAATATCTACCGGTAGTTTAACTAAATTTTAAAGAAAATTAGCTTCATACATAATGAAATGCATATAGCATTATCATTCATAAAAAATGAGTGAAAAAGTATTGAAATTCTGGAAAACTTGGCTTATATACGGCAACTAATTGGGGCCTTGCATAGTAAGCTACCTAAGACACTTGCTTTAGCTCACAGTACTAGGTACAACATATGATATATATTACTAATATATATATATATATATAATTATATATATATATATATATATATATATGATATATAATATATATATACTAGATTGGTATGTACCTATTAGTTAACTAGTAGCTAGAGAGTGCAAGTTCTTGGCTTACTATGTCTAAGGCCACAATTTTGCCTCAATAATGCCAAGTCATTTCCAGAATTTCAATATTTATCTCTCATGTTTTATGAAATGATAAGCTAGTTCATTTCTATTATGTAATGAGCTACCTGTCATAGAATTTTCAGTTAAATTATAAGTTCAAAATACTACGGTAGATACATATGACCGACCCTAACAACTGACCTACCTGTATACCTATGCCGACACTAGCTCACTACTAACCTAACATAGAAAACAAAAAATCAGCATCTAATTTGTGTCTCTATATAATAATAAGAGATAGCTCTATAAATAACAGCCAATAGGAAACAATTATTGAAATAAAAAGAAAATCCTTGCCATGAGGCTACGGCCTATTAGGCAAATTCGGAGCCTTGCATAGTAGGCCATGTAAGTGCGTTCTGGTCTACTAGGTAACGATAATATATGATTGATCTATATACTATATATATATTATATATATTATACTGTGTATATTATATATATAACTATGATATATATCTATATATATACTATATATATATATATTATATATATATGGTGCAAACTCCGAGAGGAAATGCCTGCATCCAGTGGTCCTCCCACCATCTGAGGAGCTGGAGTGAGGCTATTACTTGATACATAGCAGCCTTTACCCTGGCTATAATTGTACTTTGTGTATGAATTCAAACTAAAGTTAATATATGAGACACATACCCACAAGAATCTGTGGGTGTGGTAGGAGAAGAAAAATCAAGTGATTCAGTGAGGTGATCCACAAGGTCTTCTCTGAGTACCTCTTATATTTCTTCTCCAGGCTATGGATCACCTACCTTGGCACAAGCAACGGATAGTACACCCCTACTAGGTTTTTAAAAAAAAAAATTATATATATATATATATATATTATATAAATAACTATATATATATATATATAATATATTATTAGTATATATATATTATAATACATAAACCCTTCATAATTAAATCGAGGTTAATAAATAAAACACGTTCTGGAACACCGAAGCCATCGTTACCTAGAAAACTCGTCTTGGAAACACAATATATCCCCCATTAAAATAAAGGAGAATAAATTTAATCCGTTCCACTCCAAAAACATCCATACTTGTATGACATTTATATAATGTAAAAATTAATACTGCACATGTATTATAAACGTTTTGTTGCAATGTTTTAATAGTTTACTTACCTTATGAAGCAGTCTGGCTGGCTTGAGGGAGACTGATGGGGAGGTGGGATTGAGGAGAGGGGTTATGGTGTGAAGGAGAATCCACCTCTTGAGTCAGGTGGGCTCTCTCTTCTAATGGGATTTTCACCGCACTGGGACAGGTTGTGGTTCACTATCACGTTTTCTCATCTTTTCTGTGATCTTGATCCAAAGATAGTGATAATATTCAACCAATTGCTTTGTCTTTGTTTTAGGGTATATCCTGCTAAAACGAGACAGCAAATTTGTCATTAAACATGTTCACACATACTGGGTTGTCACTGCTTGACCAGTGGTGATGTCATGGAAGAGGCAGCTCCTCCTTACTTCCTCATTCTCTTACTAATGGTGTAAATGTTATGAGGAGCTCGTGCCATACCTCCCTTGTTGATACATACAGCACACGGACACCACATCTCATGCTTTCGCTATAATTTCCTTCTTCAAATCCAACAGTCATAATTGTATCTGATTCTTCCTGCTTACTAACACTATTACTATTAGCAATTCTATATTAGCTTTTTTGGTTTGGAGCATCGTGTTGTTATATTTGTTCCAAATTGTAATCGCAACCAAATGGAAAACCCAAAGTAAAATAGACAACTAGATCGGAGTACCAGAGGGATGCTTGTCGTTGTGGGTAAAACAACCAAGCACCTGGCGTCGGGCAGTGCATCCGAGACATTGTGAGACCCCGCAGACTCTAGGAAGCATCATGTGGATTTCGCTCGTTAATAGAGTTCGAGCTCGTTATCAATAGAGACAAATTTGCTCGCGAGTGGCTTGCTACCGTAATACTGTGATAACTGTTACGGGATAGGCCACTCGTTAAGCGGGTTCCACTGTAATTCTCATGCAATTACTCTAGAATATTATTTTTGGTAAGAGTCTTTCGTCTTAATGAAAGGTCAGGCTAATTTCGTTGGAAACGACAAAGTTTAATATTTAAGGATTCACTTTTGATTATTGGATGTGTTTCGCAATATTCCCTTATATGTTTTCTTCACGAGCACGGAAAATTGAATAAAGTGAACTCTGCCAAGTTATATTTTAAACCTTATTATTTGGGTGCTGACCGTGGCCTAGTCGATGCGCTTCGTAAGGTCTGCCTGACCATTCCTAAAAACAAATTACTTCTGTGTAGCTCCTGATTATATCCTCTAGTGGTAAGGTAGGTAGACTATGGTAGATAACATGGATGATTGACATACATGGGGGTATTAAGTGAATGGGGTACTAATGGGGTAGTAAATCAATGGCGACATGGAATGCTTACAACCATACGGGGGGTTTCTATAGACCATTGCTCCTTGTGCCTCTCTGAGGGGGTCAGGTTCTGGCTCGTGGTCCCCGGTAGGCCTAAAACTCCATGCACATTGACTGATGCCAAGTCTAATATATCCATATCAGCCAGGATTGCTCCGGGGAGCTTCTGAATCTCACCCAGAAAATGGCATTTCATTACATTCAACGCTGTTTTTTTTTTTTAAGGATTGTCCATGAGTGCTGTATTTTTTTTAAATCAGTTTGTTTGGATTTCTGTATGCAACTTGAAAGTTCATGAAAATCCTCTTCTGCATTTTCCATTCCAGATTTTTTATTTCCATTACATTGAGTTTCTTATTTGTTTAGGTTACACTGAATTTTTAATTCTTGCCAGGCAACTGAATCTGACAAGCTACTAAATACTGGCCTACAGTACTCTATTAAGGTTCCACTGTATAAAAAGTTAACTTGAAATTTGAATTACAAAATGGTGAAGTCATTTTTTTAATATTTAGTATACTGGTACAAGAGTTATTACATTCTTGTAAAGCCACTAGCACACCTAGCATTTCGGGCAGGTCCTTAATCCTAATTTTCCCTTGAATACGACCCGCCAATTTTTTAACAACCAGGGGCCAGATTCATGTAGCAGTTACACAAGTACTTACAAATGTGTATATCTTTACTCAATCATTGATGGCTTTGGTTACATTTATTAAACAGTTTACAAGCATGAAAACTTCTCAATCAACTGTTGTTATTGTTATAAACAGCCTTCTGGGACTTCGGGGCTCATTAACAGTTTAATAATTGCAAACAAAGCCGCCAAAGATTGAGAAAAGATGTACAGGTTCATAGGTACTTGCGTAACTGCTTCGTGAATCTGGCCCCAGATACCTATTCCCTGCTGGGTGAACAGAGGTTATAGTTAAGGACTGGCACCCAGTCGATTCTCTCCAGCCAGAATACAAACCTAAGCCAAATTGCTCACAAAGCACGGGGGAAGTGTTTTACTACTACGTCACGGGGTTTAGCTAGATTTACAGGAGTTATAACAAATATGACACATCAAAATTGGCATAAGAATCTGCAAGTTACTGTCCTCTTTAGACTGTTTACTTTGTTTTATGTATTGTAAATTAATATCAGTATAATCACATTTGATATGAGTAGTTTTAAAGGTATTTGGAGTATTTCTTATGTTTTTGGTCAAAACACAAGAAGTCTGGCAAAAGGTTGCAGACTGGAAGCCAAAATTTCACAACAGATATTATCCAGTTACTGTTATATGGCATTTACAATTGTTAACAAAGGCATATGAGAGAGATTACAGTAAATACTTATAGTACAGGAAAAATATTAGAAGCTGCCAACCTCTCGGTGCTGCCTTAACCTGACATTGGAATCAACAATCCTTGTATGCTGCTTACAATGTGTACAATTTTGTATAATAGCCAGACCATTATAAAATCATTATGTGACGTACATAAACTCATCTTGAATTGTTATTGAATAAGAAATGAATGTGTACTGATGTTTTAATGTTTATTATACTCTTTGTACATTGAATCTATCTTTACTGCCCTGTCAGGTGTAATGGACCTTTATATAGTATTATGAAGTTTATATTTTAACTCCTAAAAAATATTTTTGTCAGGAAACTTATTCTGATGTGACTATTGCCTGTGGAGGAAGCCTGTACCCAGCTCACAAGTTTGTGTTATCAGCATGTAGTGAATATCTCCGGACCATGCTTTGTGCCCACCCAAACAAGCATCCAATCCTCTACCTCAAAGTGAGAATTCTAATGATATGGTTCTAATTAAATTTGCAGTGGTAGGGGATATTAATAATTGTAATAGAATCCATGATTTAAATTAATAAGTAGTATTTTATTGAGCAAAAATTCAGAGTGCCTGAACTTGGGGATAGTATTAAATACTGTAATAGTAAATCCCATGTTTACATATTTGTGGTTACAGTAGCGGGGGTTGCAGTCATAGTAACCTGTTTTCTGTATCTAATTTAACATAAATATTGTTACATTTCCTGTAGGTTTGGCTGTGTTCTTTACCTGGTAGTGCATAAATTTCAGTGTCTGTGGGATGTGAACTCTACCTCTTTGGGCCCTGCTTTATGACTAATATACAAAAAGGGAGACAGAAGAGAGATATTTAATTCCAATGAATCAGTTTTCCAAGGCCCACATCAAACTGATCTCATTAACTTCATTTGCAAGCTTTGCTAACACAAGCTCTGCCTTTAGAATCTGAACAAAGAATCATTCAGAACGCAGGCGATGAGTCACAATAACGTGGCTGAAGTATGTTGACCAGACCACACACTAGAAGTTGAAGGGACGACGACGTTTCGGTCCGTCCTGGACCATTCTCAAGTCGCTTGTGACTTGAGTCACAATTCTCAAGTCGCTTGTGACACAAGCGACTTGAGAATGGTCCAGGACGGACCGAAACGTCGTCGTCCCTTCAACTTCTAGTGTGTGGTCTGGTCAACAAAATCATTCAGAACCTTTTATATCACATTTGTCAGGTCAATTCTGGAATATGCAGTGCCAGCATGGAGTGCTTATCCTATTAAACAATAAGAAACTCTGAAACAACCTAGCCATTGGCATGACTTAGAGGGTAAACATATACTGTACTCACATCTAATGCATTGCATTGGGGGTTCAGGGCTGGTGGAGCAGGCCTCTTCTCCTTCCCTTCATCAAGATGACTGAGTGGGTGCATTTGGGCATGGTCAAAACGACCTGGTTTCTTCAATGGATTTCCCTTCCCATTTCCAGTCCCAAAATGGGATTGTGTGGATCTTTGATACATTATAATTTTTTTACATCTGAACTGGTTGATGCATAGCCCCTCCCTTTGGATAACTACATTGTCCCAAGTACAGCTTGTTTTTGAGCCGGGCACATGGATGATTTCCCTGGACCTCAAGGATGCTTATTGGCACTTCCCTATACATCCGGGGCTCAGGGATTGGTTAGGGTTTTATTGTGGGGCGATAGGCTTACCCCTTTCTGGCTCTCCCATTCGGGCTGAATCTGGCACCTCACATTTTCACCTTCAAGTGAAAGGTAGGGCAAGACACCTTCGGGTCTTGCCGTACCTCAATGACTAGCTGGTTTGGGCTCCCAGCCGGTCTGCTTGTCTGCTAGCCAATCTGGTTCTTTCTCAGTTTGTCAGGTTTGGGTTCTTGGTGAACTGGCAGAAGTCCCAGTTGGTTCTGCCTCTGGTTCAGACCTGGATGAGCCTGACTTGTGATTCTCGGTTGGAACCTGAATCTGACTGCAATCCTGCCTTGCTGTTGGTGTTGAGGGGGACCCGAATGAGATGGCAGCTCGATCAACTGTGCGGGAGCCAGAGCTTTGCCCTTCTGGTATATCCATTGGGCAGGGTTTGACTTCCAAGGCTGTTCTGGTACCGTCAGGGCAGCCCCTTTCACCACTCTTGCAATCTCTGGGTGCATCCTCTGATGTTCCTGTGCTGGTTGCTGTGTTGGCAGTTTCCTCTTCGTGTTTTTTTGGGGTTGGGTGCCATGGTACCTTTCCCCTCTCTCACTTGACGTCTTCATGCCTTTGCTGTCAGTTGTGGCTTTATGACCAGCGATCACCAGTCTGGCCAAGGTCATTGGCGCCCTTTCCTTTGTCGAGGTTTTGCTGGCATCTGCCTCTTTATGAGGTGCCATTCCCCGACTGCGAGGCCCTCTTGATAGATGCCTCTTGGCTGGACTGGACAAGGTGGGGTGCATATACATGTTTTTCCTGGTCTGGCTGTTGCTCAGAGTGCTGGTGAGGCTAGAATCTTACAGAGGAAGAGTGATGCTTCTGGCTACTTGGTGGCCGGCCCAGCCTTGGTTTTGGGTGCTACATGCTCGGTATCTAAACCTGGGCATCTTTCCACAGCTCCACTTGTAACAGAAGGTCAGGGGAGTGACATGCCTCATTGGTTTGACCTTCTCTTCCGCTTTTTGCATCTGGACTATTTTATGTGAATTTATCAGCATTTCTATTGTGATCACGTGACTAGTTTGATGGTGTCCCATTTGCAGTGTTCTCAGTGACAGTACGAGGTTTCTTGGCAGTCTTTTTCGACATTTTTATTTTGTTTGTTGTTGTCTTTCTATTTTCAACAGGAATGTGTTTGTCCTTTCTTGGCTCTCCCTTGATTGGCATCTTATGCTGAATACTATCGCTTCTTAGGATGCAGTGCTGGCAGAACCGCTTCTGCTTGCATTCAGGCTCGACATTTCTTCGACCCCATTTCGCAAACATTCTCGTACTTTGTTTCACCTCCAGCCAGCTCATGTGCCATCTGAGCCTGTCTGGTCCTTGGACTGGGTACTTTCTTTTCTCTCTTCTGCTCATTTTATGGGGCCCCTTTAGTCTGGGATTATTTTTGGAAAGCATTGTTTTTGCATTCCTTGATCTCTGGTGGTTGGGTGGGTGAGCTTCTTGCTCTTTTTCAGTGCTGGGGGTTTTGTTCTTTTGGTCTTGGTAATCATGTTGTTCGGTTGCAGCCAGGCCCTTTCTTTTCCGGCGAAGAATGAGTCGACAAACTTCTGGAGGGGGGTCCTTTAGTTGTGGATGCTTGGTTGGTTCGGCCGGGTGTGCATCGTTCACTTTGTCTGGTGGCGGCTTTACGCCACTTTGATGTACTTGTTATGGGTTGATAGTTTCCATGGTTGCCCTGTTCCAGGGCTCGTATTTTTCAGGTTGTCTGCAATGTCATTAAAGCTAGTCAGCCTGCAGTCTACCCTTGTGCGCATGATGTTCAGAAGTATGCCGCTCTGACAGCTGTGTTGTTATGGTCATACAATTGTGACTAATGCTGCTAAAAGGTTAACAAAGTGTGGGCTCCATTCTGGGTCATGAGAAAATCAGTTGGAGGCATGAGGGGGGTTCTAACCTGCACACTTGGTACTCTCATTAATACATCATGTTAATGTGATTTCATTGTGCATTTTGGGTCATGTGTATGTATCATGATAAAGGTATCTTTCCTATATAATGTTTCTAAGAGCTTAAATTGTTTTATTATTTTTGAGTTTGCATTAAGGAGGTGATTAGCATTTTTTGCATATGGAAGTACAATCTGTGTTTGCAAATTGGTTGTAAGGCCACTAACCTAAGTGAAACACTTAGCAAGTAGCTTGTAGAAAGTAACAATCATTGAGGCTTTGGTGATAGTCAGTTTAAAATGATAACCTGCCTTACATTATATATCAAGTATATATATCTGATTATAATTATATTCATGCAGGATGTACCAAAGGAGGATTTGGAAGGAATCTTAGACTACATGTATGCAGGAACAGTGAGAGTAGCACACTCGGGTCTAGCTTCCCTTTTGCGTACAGCAGAAGGACTTCAAGTTAAAGGATTAATTCTCTCGGATTCATTTAGGGTACATGCTAACAGTAAGTAATCTGAAAGTAACCTGAAATTTCTGTCATATTAGTAAATCATTAAGGATTGCACTAAGTAGTAGATAGTTGCAGATAGATTATGCAGCCTTTATTTGGGTCTGGTATGATCATCTGTTATTTGCTTGCTGTGATAGATTATGCAGCCTTTATTTGGGTCTGGTATGATCATCTGTTATTTGCTGGCTTCACAGCAGTTATTTACTCTCATCATTGATATTGCAGACCCAGCAGTTTCTGATAAGTAAACCTTAGACATGGCAAGGAGCAGTAAAATTTTCTCTTAATTATTATTATTATCACTGGAAACCTTTTCTAAATAGAATGATTTGGTTTGGATCCCTTCTATGGTATCCAATCTGTATTTTCTGGAGGGAGACCCTTGTGGCTCCCTGAAGCCATCTCGCTGAGATGGCTCCCAACTACTAGGCCATGTTAATCGTGAAGTTTTGTTTGGTCTGCCAGGTACCAGAACCAGAACCTGGCTTCCGTCACAAAGGTACAAAGAGCAGGTGACATTCCACCAACCCACTGAGAACCCATCCAGAAAATTAACGAACTAATACTGACCACTGCTAGATTCCAAGAGACCAAAGCTTCAACACTGCCAAGTGAACTCTTACGACAATGTAAACAAATAATCAACTCTCTCAAAACTAGTACAAACTCATTAGCATTATCCCCTGCCAGTTGGTTGATGGAGATGGTGGAGCTCCTGGTCCCCTACCTCCTTCCACAACATTTCTGTTGTTGATGCAGGCATGTGTGAATGAATGCTGTAGGACTTCCAAGTTGTCTCTTGGCTGTGCAGGGCTCACTTCTAAGTGAAGTGCTGGGAAGCCTTTGATTTTGTCCTGCGGGGGCCATTTGCTTGGTATTTTTCTTGATTTTTAGCTCTTCTTACAAGTGCGTTTCTGTTTGACTTTGTGTTGTGTGGGGGTTCATAGTGTATTTGGAGATGCATGCTCAAAGTTATCTTCCCTGAGTGCTTCCTAGTGCTGCCCTTGCACTGACAGTTCTCTTTGGTGTGTTCAGGAGCTCACTCTTAAAGGCTGGACCACTATGGTGGGGCACCTCCCTTTGGGTATATGAGGGCTCTGTCTATGTTTCAGGTCAGGAGCGAGTACTTTGGCTGGTTGGGGCACACTGATGGCTTACGCACTTGTTCCCATACCACACCGAGGTCTACCCATGCATCCGCATTGTCTGTGTTGGCTTACTTATAATATCCAGCGAGTATCCCTATAACTGAGTGTCCTGCTTGGCTTGTCCTTTGGGCCCCTGGGATTCTTCCCTAGGTTTCAATGTGGATATTCCCTCTGTACCTGCTCTTGCCTTATGCATGCTCATTGCCCGTGCCACAGGGAGACGATTATTCTTTCTGTTTCCGCCATGCTGCCTGTTGGGTTGGTGACACTTTCGACCCCGAGTCTTGTGGGGTTTGCTCTTGTTATGTGGTTTTTCTCTCTTAACTCTCCTGATATTGTTCAAGCATATCAGTCAGCTACTGCCATCTTGTTTTAGGGACTTGGATTTGTAGGTGTTTGTGAATTCCACCTTGGCTTCATCCACACCACCTTTTTCTTCCCATTTGATTGTGCTAAGCCCGGGTTTTGTTCTTCCCCCCCTCCACCTCCACCCCCTCTCTGTCTCCAAAATGTCAGAGAGTTATGGAGTCAGGGCTGGGTTTAGCTTGGGCTGTTGCCTGGCCACCTCTGGGGGTGGCTCCTTCCACTTCGGGCACAGAGGCAGTTGAGCTGCTTAGTCCCACCAAGGTTTTGGGGGTTTTCTTCCTTCCATATGACCCCTTCCTCAGAAGCATCTCCTTTGGACTCCACTTTTCCCAGGCAATGGGCGTGAACTCTTGCTCTGCCCCGAAGCTTTTGTGTTTGGTTTTCGTGGTTTGGGAGAATCGGAGAGGGAGGCCTTAAGTTCCTTTGAATCCCAATTGGACCTTTGTCCGTTCTAATGAGGGCATTTTCATATACTTTATGTATATGATATATTTATGAATATATATCATATATAAATATGAAATTGCCTTGTGGATATATTTATGGATATAATATATGGATTGCCTTGTGGATATAATATATGGATATATTTCATATATCCATTCTGTCTTCTGCTGGCTTCAAAGTATCCAGCCCTTTGGGGCTGGATGCTGTGGGTAGCTCGTCTGCTGGAATTTCTGAGTTCAGTTCTCTGTGCTGTTCATGTTAGGGAGTGTTCACTGCTTCGTGACAGTCTGTCTAATTTCCCTCCCATCTCCACAGTGTGGGACATCGAAGTTGCTAACTTCTGTGGCACTGTGAGATGTTCAGGTGCGGTGACATGGATCTCTCTGCATTGGCTTGGAATCGGCACCTTCCTCTCTATTCAGCTAGATTGATTGCAGTTGGGGCTTCTGTAATTCTTTCCTCTGGTCCAGCTGCTGCTCCAGGTCTTGGCAAGGTTGGAGTCTACCTAGGGGAAGACAGTCCTCCTGGTTTCTTGGTGATCAGCTCAGCCTTGGTTTCAGCTACTGCTTGCTCAGTGTCTGACCCCAGGCTTCAGTCTGGATTCAGTGTCTGAATCCAGACTTTATAAGGTTGGAGGGACATGGAGCTCCATAATGGGTGTGTAAAGCTGGAGGGACCTAGAGCTCCATAACTGGTGTATAAGACTGGAGGGACCTGGAGCTCCATTCTCCCCTTCCCAGATGGTAGAGGGGAAAGAGGTAGTTATGAGCTCTCACTTGTTTCAAGATATTTGATCATTTGGTTATATTGTTGAGGGAGTTAGTTTGGTGGTTTTGAGGCTTCAGTCTATTTGAATCGAGCAGTAGTCAGTATTGATTCGCTGACTTTCTGGATGCTTTCCCAGTGGGGTGGGAGAGTGTCACCTGATCTCTGTACCTCTGTGAGGGAGGCCAAGTTCTGGTTTTGGTTCCTGGTAAGCCAAACAGAATGCCATGGCTGATGTGACCTACTAGTTGGGAGTTATCTCAGTGAGATAGCTTCTGGGAGCCAATGGGTCTCATCCAGAAAGTGGCATTTTATTACCTTCAACACTTTTTTATATGATCTGTCTGTGCTAATTATGTTTTTAATAGTACAAATTATAGATCATGCATTTACTCTCATTTTAATATGAAAAATCACTTGGAAAAGTAACTTTATAATATAAATAAAAGCAAAGTTCAAGTACAAATTAAGTTTGAGATAGATTACATCTCATATGCATGGAGTAGTTTAGACTAGTAATACCTTCTTTTGTTGCATGTTCCTCATGGGGGATTACAAGTGACTATTCACTGGAGATAAATCCAACTGTCATAATTATTACCTAAAAATAAGAACTCCAGAACCCCCTCCAGGTATATTCCAGAGGGGTTCACAAACACTGACTTTTTTTTTACCATTACATTGTCACTAATATTTACATCTCAAACTGTGTTGTATTTATACTAAGTCCTTCCATATTTTCTTTTCCTTATTCTGCATGAAGGACATGTTCATGCTTATCTGATCATAATGCTTTAATATATTACAGTAGTTACCATTGGATATCTTCTGATTTCTTCTACAACCTCTTGAATCAATCTGATGTTTTTCTAAATTTGTCTCGAGAATTAAATAACAATTTGCATTAATCTCCAATTTTTTATGGCCATCTTTGCTATACTGTAATAAATATTCAGATACATGTATTATTATGATCATTTGTGTAGATTCATACATTAATGTACTTTTCAGAAATCTTGCAATCTAGTACAAAGAGAAAACATCAGGAAGATGATAACAGAAATCTTTATAGCAATATTTCTCGCAAGCACCCTAGAAGAGTCATGCATAGAACATCCTCAGCCACTGCACTCAATCCCC
>WNGS01022430.1:0-30400 GCA_020271785.1 Procambarus virginalis
TTTATAATAACATATGGTTAGTGGTGTTTAAGAGCTACTGCAAATGTGTTAATATTAATTTATCATAATATAATATGGATGATAAGTGTTGGAAATTTCAACATAACTCCGGGGGGAAAACTCGGGTCGCAGTGCCATGTTGAGTACTGACGTACCTATCCCGAAGTTAGTAGTTAGTATGGTTAACACACACAACGGATGTCCCGTAAATGTCAAGGACATACAAGAATTTAAGACATGAAAAATTAATGTCATAATTAATAGTTTACACAAGTTAATGATTGAATCATACAATTCAAGTAACTGAGACTCTACTGTGAGGTGAATGTCTGGGTCATTGTGACTTGTAGCTGATTGGTTACTAGACATCACAACACAGTATCATCATGATCACTCAAATTGGATGAAAATTATTTGCTCTTAGTCAGAGCTATAATAGGCTTGTAGTTTCCTTTACATTGTTGAGCAGCTGCTCTAGTGGGGCGAGTGCTCGGTGGATCAGAATTGTTGTCCTCGGAAACTGTTGAAGCTGGTTCTGATAAACACTCTCGTTCTGCTAATTCGAGAGGTACCAACTTCTCTAATGTCTTTAGAGTAGTAGTGCCTTTGCACAAAACTCGTACTACTCTCAGGATACCTTGGTGATCTGGGTGGATTGCAACAATTTTGCCTATAGGCCATTCTGACCTTGGTCCATCACTGTCAACTAATACTAGGTCTCCTGGTTTAAGCTGTACTTTATTATAGGGGCTCGAAGCTCCATAGTGGTACTCTCGTAGAGCGGTGAGGTACTCTCGAGTCCACACCTCATTCCACCTTTCAATTACTCTAGAGAGATGTTGGTAACTTTGTACTAAGTCACTCCTGGTTACATAGGAAGGATCGACGGGGTCCTCTTCTGCCAAAGGTATCAGAGGGCTCAGCAGGCCTCCATGTATTAAATGCGAGGGACTCAGAGGCTCTCTCTGTGAGAAATCATCTGATAGATAAGTTAATGGGCGATTGTTGACTCGCGCCTCAATTTCCACGACGAGTGTTTGGAGTTCTGAGTAACTAATTTTCTGTCGATGCAAGGTCTTCCTTAAACACTTCTTGACAGTCCCTATCATTCGTTCGTAGAACCCACCTTGCCAGGGGGCTCTGGGAGCAATAAATTTCCAGTGGCATTGTCGTCTCTGCATGACAGACTGCACTTCTGGATGATTCCATATCTCTCGTAAGCAGGCTTCTCCTGCCACAAAATTTGAGCCATTATCAGATATCATGAGCTTGGGACAGGATCTGCGAGCTGCAAATCTACGAAAAGCTTGGATGAAGGCTTCAGCACTCATGTCAGAAGTCACTTCTAAATGTACGCCTCGTGTGGTAGCACATGTGAAGAGGCAAATATAAGCTTTCACTGGTATCTTATCCGGATTGCCAGTGAGAAGCAAGGCTCCTGTGTAATCAACACCAGTAGTCTCAAACGGACGAAGATGAACTACCCTCTCTTTAGGGAGTGGTGGTGGTCCTGGGTAAGGACACACTCGAGCATCGTAGCGTTGACAGATTATACAGGACTTAATAATTGATTTGACAGTTTGACGACCTTGAGGAAGCCAATATTTCTGTCTGAGGTCGGTGAGTGTGTCTAACACTCCACCATGCAAAGTACCATATTGATGGTGATGTAAAACTAGAAGTTTGGTAATAACGTGGTGACGTGGTAGAAGGATTGGATTCTTTGTGTCCAAATCAATTTTTGCATGAAGCAAACGTCCTCCACACCTTAATATATTATGAGTGTTGGTATCATACCAGATACCTAGAGACTTGGTTAATTTATCTGGAAGATTTTCATATTCACTTCCATATGTCTCTTGTTGTGCACGTTTGATCCAGTAGATGATAGGATTGGGAAACTTATGCTTGATTCCTATCTTGGCAAGAAAATCAAACACATGTGCTGTCACTCTTAATAACTTACTCAAGTTAGAATAATTGTGAGGATTAATAGCTGAGACTCGATGAGGTTCTGGGTCTTTCATGGGAGTAGTGATACTGGTCACTATGACTTGTGGTTTCTGTTTGGGCCACTGACCACTAACAAGCCATGAAGGTCCATTAAACCACATCGAAGACTTACTTAGCTGTTTAAATGTTAAACCTCTTGATAAGTAATCTGCAGGATTGTCCTTAGTGGGGACATGTCTGAATTTATATCCAGCAGATAATTCATGAATTTCCCTAACGCGATTACTAACGTAGGGAGTTTTATTATTGTTATTTCTTACCCATTGTAAGACTGCCTCATTGTCTGACCACACTACGATCTCACCAAAGTGAATATTATTGAGTGTCTTGGTCAGGCAGTGAGCCAATCTTACTCCCACTAGCAATGCAGTTAACTCCATTTGAGGTAAAGATCTCTTCTTGATTGGAGCAACTCTCGCTTTAGATGTGAGTAAAATTGATTGTGCACTATTGACTAAGTAGGCTGCAGCGCCATATGCTTTGCCAGAGGCATCGCAAAAAATGTGCAAATTTGTAGGTAAGTTTTGTCCTGAAGCATTACGAGGAAATTTCAAAACACCTAATTGATTGAAATCCGCTGCGAGTATTTGCCATTTCTCTTGCAACTCAATTGGCAACGGATCATCCCATCCCATATGTTTCTGCCAGCATTCCTGCATTAGGAGTTTGCCCCTTATTAATATAGGACTAAGTAAGCCTAAGGGTCAAATGGTTGACTGACATATGAGAGTAATTTTCTCATGGTAAGGGATGAATTATTGGTTTGTACTGACTTGATATTCATCTCGTCAGTACCAGTGTTCCATTCCACACCCAGAACTTTTAATTGATTAGGCACCTGATAACCTGGAAATTCTTTCTCGATTATCTGGTTTAATGATTTATTGTTTGAGGCCCATGATTGTAGTGGCATATTGGCTCCTATTAACTCACGGTTAGCCTCATGGTAAATTTCTACCAATTTAGATTTATCATTAGTTGTTCCCTGGAAATTATCGACATACAAGTTGTCACTGATCTCTGCCTTATAAGGGCTATTTGACTTCTTCAAATGTGTATCTAATGTGGCTTGCAGTAGAAACGGCGAGGAAGTCGCTCCGAAAAGCACCGAGGCAAACCGATAGGTTATGACCTCACTGTCAGGAGCCTGGGGATCTTTAATCCAGAGAAATTTGGTGTAATTACGATCCTCCTCTTGCAATCCTACTCTAAGGAAAGCTTTACTGATATCAGCAGTATAAGCAAAAATACCAGTACGGAATCGTAACAGTACATCATGTAGCCTTTGTGTTAGGCTAGGTCCCGTTTGGAGACATTCATTCAAAGACACGCTGCTTGCCTTCACTTTGGCACTACAGTTGAAAACAATACGTATTGGTGTTGTCAATGAATCTTTCAACACAGCGTGATGGGGTAAATAGTGACCTGTTTTCCGGTCATCATTATCAACAACTTCAATAAATTTACTGTTGAGTTGTTGCTGAATTAATTGATGGTACATATTTAATTTATCTGGCTGTTTTTTCAGCCGCATTAATTGTGACTGTAATTGAGAGGCTGCCATGAAATAATTAACTGGAAGTTGTGGATGATTCAACTTCCATGGCAATCTCACCCAGTATTGTTTGTCTTTATAGACAACTGTATCCAGATATTGCTGGTAAGTCCACATATCATCAGGACTTGGTTGTTCAGGGACAATACCTAAAGTGTCTAGATCCCACAAACGATGTACAGGTGGATCAGACTCAATATCTTCAGATATTTCTCTGAACTGTAGGGGTGACTGTTCCAAGCCTAGTCACGCCACTATTGCATTGTTATCTTGTTTGTTGGTTGACGCTGCCCTTTGTTGGAAAAGCACCGGTCCAGTAAGCAACTTGCCTCCAGCAGATGACAACAAATTCATTCCGTGTTGTCTGGTGCATCCAGTTATAAATTTATAATAATGGTCAGCGCCTATAAGTATACCAACATCTGTGAGGCAGTCAGAATTTATTTTGTAATCTGCTAGCCTCATGCGGTTTCGTTTAAGATATCTCGCAGTGCGAGCTAGTCCTGTGACCTGCAGGTCTGAAGGCAGTTTATCAACTACTACCGCTTGTATTGGACTAGTAGAAGATCCAAGTCTCACTAATACCTTGACTACTTGGTATTCACGAGGTCCACTATTAGTCAAGAACCCAGAAATGTTCAGTCTCACACTTTTGGCAGGTTTTAATTTTAACTGCTCCACTAATTGTTGCGTGATAAAGGTTTTCTGTGATCCCTGATCAAAGAGACCTCTAGTGTTGACTCTAGATTTCTTGTCTATTAGCTTAAGTTGAGCTGTAGGCAGAGTGGTATTATTGCCTGCCTCAGTAGCAAGTACACTTATTTCCTGATGTACTTTGCAATATTGTACCGTGGTAGAATTCATAGAATTCTTCCCAGGTGTCACAGATTGGGTAGAAATTGTTCTACATAAGGCATAATGATGTACACCTTTGTGGCATCTACTGCATAACCGTAGCTGCACAACACATTTACTGGGTTCATGAGAACCCATGCACTTGGTGCATCTGTGTAATTCTTGAAGTTTTTTAATCCTGGTGTTAAAGTTAGGATAAACCGTACATTTGTAGGTGAGATGTTCTTGATCGCAGAACAAGCACCTTCTCTCTCTGACTGAATTTGTCCTTTAGTAGACACATCAGTTGCAGTGTCAGAGGGAGATACAGTATAAGTACCTACACTACTACTCCCCTTTCCAGTGGATGGAGTAGTCTTAGGCTTAGATTTATTGGATTTATTCAAAGTCAATTTAGGTTTGACTGAGATGTCAATGTTAGGTAATTTAGACTCAGGTTTAATCTTATCATGAGTCTTCAACCTGTTAACTGTTATTCTCAGCCCCTCGAATATTTGCTCGAGAGTGAGAAACTCAGTTTTATAATGTGAACATATTTCTGCTAGGATAATTTGAGGTAATTTCCTCTGCAAAAGTAACTTGATTGACCATTCTGAAGCTGGTACATCAACTTTAGTACCTAAGGCCTTCACTAGAGACTCTGCTTCTAGCCTGAAGCTTTGAAGTGAGTCTGGTCTGTTACTTGGTGCATTCAGATCTAGCAATTGGTAATAAAGGTTAGCTATACTTAACTCCTGATTGCAATAATTCAACTTCAGCAGTTTGATAGCTTCCACATAATTACTCTCAGTGAGAGCTAAGTTATTTATAACCTTTTTAGCTTCCCCTTTGAGAAGACTAATCAGGTATGAAAATTTAGAAATTGGGTCAAGATAAGACCTGTTATGGATATGAACTTCAAATGAAGTCCAAAATGTGTCCCAATTTTCTTCATCCAGCCCTGCAAATGTAGGTAAGTCTAAAGTAGGTAGACGAACCTCAGGTAATTGATTACTGGATTGAGACATAGTAGAATTTGTATTGGGTTGATGGTTTACTATACTGGATAGTACATCAAATTTATCTTGAGTCTCATCTTCGTGTTGTGAAATATTTGCTACAATTTGATCTAATTCCTCTAGATCAGTTTCAGTAGCATTCAGTGAGTTAAGATAAGACTGACTTGCTGATTTAACTTGATCAAACTTAAGATTAGCTACTCTCACTGATGATTCTAGTAGATAGTAATCAATGGGAGTTGCCTTGGACAAATCATCAGACTTATTGATTAGTCTAGTTAAATGGCCTTTGAGGCCAATATAGGTTCTCCTTAATTGCTCAGGAGTAGCCATGTTAGCTTTAAGTCCAAATTTCATAGGACTTGATTGAATATTACTAATGAAGCTGGGAAATTTGTTCATTAGTTGATAATTAATATTGAGTATAGCCTGAGTTCTGGCTAAATTAAACTCTACCTCACTTTGAGGTTAAATGTCCCTACCTAACAAGTATATAGCTAAAGATTTTGAGTGGTGTCTGCATGTCACCATTAACTTTCGTCCGGCTAGCCCATCATTATCACCATTAGATGTAATGGTGATCATACAGCAACACTCAAAACCACACACAAAAATAATGAATACACAAATAATTGATATGGAACACTCTAATCAGAGTTACTGTAATGTTGAATCCCACCCTTGCTAGGGTCAGCACAAAAATGTATAATGTATGTACTACTCATTAGTACAGGACTAATTGTAAGAATTTCTTGGGTTGTATCCAGTTCTAAGAGACCAAAATGTTGTTTTGGTTTCTGAGAACAGATACAGTTTAATGGTAATTGGTATGTACCAGTTCGATAAGACCAAAATGTTGTTCTGGTCTGAGAACTGATATATTAATTGATTGATATTATCCGGTTCGAAAAGACCAAAATGTTGTTTTGGTGCTTGAGAACCGATATAGTGAAATATTAATTGGTATCCGGTTCGAAGAGACCAAAATGTTGTTTTGGTGCTCGAGAACCGATATAGTTAAATATTAATTGGTATCCGGTTCGAAGAGACCAAAATGTTGGGTATCTGGGGCTTGAACTCAGAAAAATAAATTGTTTAATTGTTATATTAAAATTAATCGAAGGACCACCCGCTTTTGAGAAAAGAGGGAAAACAAATAAAATTGATCATTAGAATGACACCAGAGAACCAGTGTCTATGGAAAAACATTCAATGGATATTCACTTGAAAATAATGAAGACTGTAATTATTAATTAAAGTCAAAGCCTCAAATATCAACATTGGGGGGTTATTTCTAGAAATTCATATATATCTAGGAACCAGTGTGGTTCGTCACTAGTTCATTATGCATGGAATTATGGTAAATCTAACTACAACATATGTAAATATATGGTAATCAAAATTATTCATTTAAGATCATATTATAGAAGCAATAATTAAATTGAATAAATTTATAAGAAAAAATGGGTCTTAGCTGTAAGACGATTTCTAACGCCAGTTCATCACTCGTCCTCGTGATCACAGAATCCCCATAGATAAATGACTCGAGGTAAATAACACGATGGATGACAATCTTGCTGGCGTCTCAAATACACGCTGTAATACAAGAAATATAAAGTAGCAATTGACTAGGCTACAAAATTGTGCTCATATATTCATGAAGCTGAACTGAGTAATAAATATTACTAACGTTTGATTGTATTTAATCTCTCTTCCTAACGACAAACTACTCACTAAGGCTCTAAATTACTAGATGCATCTAAAGAAAGAAACCTGTGAGCGTAACCGAGTACTAAGGTTTGCCGAGAGGAGCGTCTGCTGGACTCAGTGTTCACTGCTGTGCACACTTATTCACGGTCCGGATGGTAATTGTAGACGCTGGGTTCACTATTGAGGCACTAGAGAACACTGGCAAGTAAATTCCACTTATTAATTGAGTGTCGACGTAATTCTTATCGACAAGAATTCTCAATTAATGCCACGTGTTCCACCACGTTGTCTCGCGTGCGTGCCTTGTTGATGTCGTAATGGCGTAATGGCGTCTCCCTCTCCCCGCTCTCGCATTCACCACGGAAATTATTAAACACAAACTATTCTTTCCCGCGTAATTATGGATGAAAATGCGATAATATGAACTGGGTTGAAATTATAGGGAATTAATAATTATAATATTCTCGATAAATAATCTCTAGCGAGAAATGGAGATAATATTTATACTTCTCCAGAGCATTCAAACGTAACAGAATAAAAACTGTTACTGAATAATTTTAATTAATAACTCTTGATTTACATTATCAGGAGTAATATTATCAGCAATATGCTCAGATTAATTTATATAACACTATGGTTAGTGGTGTTAAGAGCTACTGCAAATGTAAGTTAATATTAATTTATCATAAGATAATAATGGATGATAAGTGTTGGAAATTTCCAACATATGATTAAGTGCTAAAGATTTTTGCAGATTCCCTTTGTGCTGTAGAGTTAACCTTCTAGAGTAAACAATAGACCTGTGATTACTAGGTAGTAGCGATGACCTTCTGAAGATATATATATAATGAGACTGTACAGGTAAGACTGATGGAGGCCCTAGTGAGAGGTCGTCTCACAGCCTAATGAAGTGACTAAGGACATCAGCCACAAGTCCAGAAGTAATGTAGATAGTGAAGTGTTACCCTCCAGGTCTTCAAGGCAGTCCTGACGAAGTGAGGGAATCTGTGACTCGGTGACCAGTGACATTTGCGCAGGAAGTGCCAGTGTGAAATTGGCCAGTAAAATTGTTCACTGAAACTCTGAAAAATGCATTGACACGAAATATTACTCACTGATGCGGGAGGGCAGTGATTGATAAGAGTTCTGTTGAGCCGAGAAACTATTGGTCAGCAGACAGTGTTAAGTATTGTCCAACAAGTAGTGACAGAGGTGTCTCTCGACGCTTGTGTAGCTAATTAGTGTGGGAAGTCAGTTTCCGACAGCTACAAGGGGAGGGGGGGTGGCGAGTTGACTAGTAGAGCAACGAGCCTTTGTAACAGCCTACCTCTAAAAGGAAAAAAAAAAGAAAAAAGGAAAAAAACTCTAAAAGGTTCGGGAAAGTACCTGGGAACGTGACCAGTGACACCTACGAGGAAGCCCAGTAGTGGACGGCTCGGCTGTGAAGAAGCTTGAATGTGAAGCTAATGCGTACCCACTGAGACTACCATTTTTTTTATTATTATTATTATTATTTTTATTATTATTATTATTAATAATAATAAATAATAAGAATAATAATAATAATAATATATTTACATGCAAAGCATGCTAAGAAATACAATAAATACAATAAAACAGTCATGAGAACAAAACATAACACAAGCCTGAAAGGCGCACAAAAATTACAACACATAGCATAACAAACCACAGGTCCCATTCACACACCAAACACACAGCAGTCACACAGACTACTCTAAATGCTCATACTTATCCAGCCACTCCGCCGCCGGAATTGAACACAATACGCCTCCCAAAGCAACATGATGTTATTCGGAACAGGGATACTATGAACTGTACGAGGATCAGGCATCAACTCCGGCACACCCACAACAAAACACCGAGTCCGCGGAACCCAGATGGAAGAAGGGCATGCATGGAACAGGATGCACGCGGTCAACAATGTCAAACAGCAAGGGGTTCTCGGCATCATACACCATGCCAGAGGCCAAGACGAGAGGGAGGGCTTCTTCCCACGGCGCCGGGCAATGGGCAGTGCACTGGGAGCCGCCTCGGCTGCCTCACAGGGCCCCGCGTCAACCACAGGACGTTGCACCTGCAGGGACCCCCCACGCAGGGCATCCTTCTTCGGCACCAGCACGAGGCCTCGGCCCGTACCAGAACCCTCACCACCCACGTCCCTAGGAGCGACCACACCCCACTGCGGAGAACCTTCTGCAGAAGAAATATCAGGAGGTAAATTATTTGCACAAACATTGTCATCAGCTGGCACATGGACGTCAGCAACCACCATCGAAATCCTCCACATCAGCCCAAGCGGTAGAAGAACGCTGGGAACGCTTCGGCTCCGGCCGCCCATCCTCAGAGCTGGAGGCGGATCCAGAACCATGGGCCTAACAAGCCGTGCGAACCGACGCCCGTCGCAGAACGGCAGCAGCCTCAACCACAGGGGGAACCGGGCCGCACACATCCGGATGCTCTGCAGCCCCCTCAGCACCCAGCACAGCCGTGACACCTGGCGAGGGCGCAGGGCCAGTCGCAGCAGCAGGACATGAGGAAGATGAAGACGTCGGCGACTTAGAGACCATCCGGAAGACCCACGGGAGCAGCTGGGACAGCAACAGGAGCAGGAAGATCAGCCAACGGCACCGTAACACCCGGAGGAGGGGCCGGATCATCCGGAGGACCGCCGAGCGACGCAGGGGGAACCGCATCAGCTAATGGGACGTCCACACCCTAACCCACGGAATCCACCCCAACAGGGAGCGGTGAGAAATCCTCCTCTCGGAACAGGTTCACAGGAGCGACTGCAGCCCCGGAGCACCCGGCAACCTGATGCCTCAACAGGCCACACTGAAAACAGGTACGGGGTTGACGGGCATAGTGTACCCGGATGTAGTACCCCCAGAAGCCGGACTGAAGAAGGAATATCAGACCTCAATCGCATCCCAAGGGTACGAATGTTCATACGCATACCCTTATACTTCCCCGAGAACAGCGTGTTCACCTGCACACTGACGACAGCGCCAAACTGCTGGAAGTAATGCCGGAGTAGGTCCTAGGGAAAACTCCAAGGGTGCCCCATGCACACATGTCAAGGCACCACTAGGTCCGTAATGGTCACAGAGCCGGCACCATGCTGCAGCGACAAGGAACGCCCCTCATAACGGCGGAGGAACTCACGGTACACCACATCTCCCACTAATGACAATAACCCGGTGAGCAGTTACCAGCTCAATCCCGTAGACGTCATCCACCGGGACACGGAGCATGTCACACATGAAAAGCTCAATGACTGGGTAACCAACACGGGCTGTAAACTCAAGGTCCACGGAGTTCACTCTCACAACAGGGGGAAGGAGGCCTCCCATCGTTAGTGTGCTACGTCAACACCAGCCAAACGGCAACTGCAGGGAGGGTGGGGATGCCCACACCCCCAGCCGCTCGGCAAACAACCACCATCTATCGGAGGGCTCGGCAACACGTCTATACCCCACGGCAGCTCGGGTGCAACTCTCTAGACTATGGAAAATGGTGGTTTGAAGGGTGCACCCAAAACCGGTGGATAGCTGGTGAGGGAGTGACGTAATAGGAGACAGCAGCTGAAGCAGTGCAGAGATGTGGACCAGGAGAAACTCTTCGCCTCGTATGATAAGTCGGCTGTTAATTAATAATAATATGCACTTTTCTTGGTCGATGACGTTCTCTCAATGATTTACAAAACTTACATTCAGAGCCATGAGGTCAGTCCCCATCATGGAAATAAAATGTTAAAAATCCATTTATTGTCTGATTATTATGGGACTTGTTTTAAAATGCGTACCAACGTTTCCGAAACGTGTGCAGTTTCCTGTTTTTCCTCAGTTTTTTATGCTTTTATAAAAACTGAAAATTTACTGTGGTGGATAGTGATAAAAGAACAAATCCATCTCAAAAAAAAGAAAAAAAAAGCCTTATGGAAAAGCTAGCAAGTATTCACAAGTAGAATTAACTCGGGGAAACTCCCCAACATAGTTTGACTGTAATTAATGAATTTTCAGGCTGTGACCTTGACTGCAGAAAGTGAGCGATACTTTTCCTTGCATTTACCTTGCGATGATTTCGGGGCTGAACGTCTGTGGACCGGTCCTCGACCAGGCCTCTTCGTTGCAGGACTGGTCAGTCAGGGTGTTGGATGCAGCTGCTCGCAGCCTGATATGTGAATCACAGCCTGGTTGATCAGGTATCCCTTGGAGGTGCTTATCAAGCTCTCGTGAACACTGCAAGGGGTCGGCTAGTTATGTCCTTTGTGTAGTGAAAGCATGTTGAACGGTCTCTGATGTTGATAGTTCTTTGAGTACCTATTGCACCTCTGCTTCTCAAAGGGGGTATTCTGAACATAATGCCAGGCTTTCTGGTCTCTTGTGGGTTTTATTTTTGTGTGCTGGTTTGGGACCAGCCCCTCTAATATTTTCAAGTGTAAATAATGTGATGTTTATAGTTAAGTGGCAGAAACAGCAGGTGAGGATGCGATACAAAATGAATAGTGATGTTAATTTGGCTATTTTTACAGCTCCACGTGCAGGCGATTCATTTACCACTAGAACCCCACATACCAGTTCTAGTGAAGCCTGATCTACTGACAACACTGCACAATTTGTTCAGAGTTTTACTGGAACACCAGGCTTGACTGTCCCAACACTAACCACTCCTCTGGGATTTGTTATTTATTATGAGAGATTTACAGAAGCATTTGGCATATGAAAGAAATTTAATTTACATCACAAAGCATGTTCAATGCTTCTAACCTAGTAAAGAATGAGTGCGAAGTGAATGTAAAAGAGCTTGCCAGATATTTGGAACTGATAAAGTTGATGGGAATTGTGAAGGTGCCAATAATGTCAATGTTCTGGCAAACTGGTAAAATGTGGCATGTAGCTTCTTTCAGTTTTTGTATGACTTCAAAGCATTGTGTAACGATTGCAAATTAATTTCATACTCATAACAATGCCATTCCCGAAGACAGTACACACTCATTAAAGTTAGAACATTAATGGTATATCTAACAAACAAAATCAAAACTTGCTACATTACTCAAACATCTGTCTGAATGAAGGCACAATGACATGGTGGAGCCGTCAATCTTCCAAAAATTTTAATCCAAATAAACCTGATAATTATGGAGAAGAGCTGTACATGCTAGCTGAATCAAAGACTGGTTACATCTTTGATTTTGAAGTATATGCAGGAATTGAGAAGACAACGATTCAAAGGGTTATGAGTTTGATTGCACCAATGAAGAGCAAAAGTTACCATTTACATATGGATAATTGCTATAACTCGCTTCAACTTGGAACAGCTGCTTAAACAGGGTGTATAGACCTGAGGTACTCTCAGATTACAGCGTAGTGCGCCCAAAGATCTTCAGCTAGAAGCAAAAAGGAAACAGTATTAATGAGAGAATCCATAGAAGCCGTGATGAGGGTACGAACCTATGCCGTGGGTGTTCCCCCACACACGCCCTAGTCAACTAGGCAACGACATGGTACAAGGGTTGTATCCTGGAGTTCTACTGAACATACAAGGATTTCCTGAGGCTTCTACTGAAGCTGGGCCAGGAGTTTCACACATTCCCCCCCCCCCCATGCACTCAGGCTGTCATCCAGGAATGTTCTCCCTCTGACTCTCCTCCTTTAATACACAGAGTAATCACACTAACGTGACTGCATCAGTGAGAAAACCCGTAGGAGTTGTTATGAGGGTTCAAACCATGGCATGTGCGTGGGAACACCCACTGCATAGGTTCGAACTCTCATCACGGCTCTTACGGATTTTCTCACTGATGCAGTCACGTTAGTGTGATTACTGTGTATAGAATATCATGTTAAAGGGTCCTTAACACTGGTACGTTAATGAAGACTGTCAAGGCCAAGGAAAGCAAAGATCTTGTGGGTTTTTCTCAAACGATGAATTAGTTGCTAGATTTAAAAGGGACCGTGGTTGGGAGGCATTGAGAATATTTGGTTCAATATCTCTGCGAGTTTATAAGTTGTCTTGGGGATCTGCGAAATTATAGGCCTAAGGGGATATCCAGGTTTGTGGGCCTTAACATTACCATTGCCAAAAAAGTAATGCGATTCAAAATAAACTTACTTTCTAATTTTAAGCCTTCATTCTGTGTTCACTGCATCTGTGAGGAGGTTATAAATGATAGTGGCGATAAAGGTATCGCCGCCACCATCGAGATCCCGACGAACAAAATGCTGCCATCCTAGTCCATTTCCGTGTGTAACACCGAAATAGGCGCCTGCTTGGAAAGGATTATCGTGCCCCATTTCAACATTTGTAACGGATTTAACAAAACAGAATACTACTCCTCCTCCAACTAATGTAACAAAGCTACACACCGAACATTGTGTTTCTGAACAAAAGCCACATCAACCTCCTGCCTATCAAGCACCGAGATCAGCCGCCATGGAACGCTGCCCGTTGTCATTAATGGAGGCACAAGTTAAATGAGGAGTCATCGGAAGTATATATTTACACCACCTATCCGTTAGGGCCCGGCCGGAAAGACGAGCCGAAATTCCACGCAAAGAATCAACACCAGCCTCTGAAAATCTTTCGGGCACCTTGGACAGAGGCACGCCTGCAGGCGGGGCTCCAGGCGTGACAGACCCCGCTTCAAAACTAAGCACAAATCATGACCATCATGACTGTTGGCTACAGTCTCATCACCCCCCCCCCCCAATCCGGTCTACCCACAAAGGGATGCCCACACGTTTGCACCGAGGAGGGAACCTCATCACAACCACTGACTTCAAACAAGCCACATTAGATTCCAGTACACCCTGCTCACTATCCATGGTCTCCACCATTTCGAGAGAATCCTCACGTTCCAGTGAACAAACTCTTCCATTCCTCGTGCAACGTTTCTGCCCGGGCACGAGAGTAGCCGGAAGAGAAGAGTCCTGGAGATGTTGAAGGGGGTGTGGGGAAATCTCCCAACAGGAATTTTTTTTTTTTTATTAAAGTATTGAATTTATTAGTTTTATTGGAATTTATTTTTAATTCAAAGCGGACTGTATATTTAGAAATTATCCTGCTAGGAGTTTTCCTCTTTCACAAATTCGGGGGTTTAATACACATTGCCTATCAATCAAAATTAATCAACTAATGGAAATTTGCTACAATTGTTAGCCTACTAAATATTACTGGATTAGAGAGAGTACAGCTTAGCTGTAATGTAGAATATAGCCTGGTAATAGGCAAGAGACTCAGTCACGTGGGCTGAAACTCATGGTCAAGGCCTTAATGGCGACTGAGAATGCCTCATGATACACAAAGATAATGTAGTCACTTAACTTCTCCTTGTCTCCCCCTGCCGAATAATGACAAAGTAGTAACCAGCAACAAATATATTTGACAAAACAATGACAGAATATTTAATTGACCAAACCACACACTAGAAGATGAATGGCAACGACGTTTCGGCCTGTTCTGGATCATTATATAGTAGATTGTGATGTGCCGATTAATTCATGAAGATTAAGCCACTCAAGAGGTGGCACAGGCATGAATAGCCAATAAGATGAGACGAGGGAGGAACGGGCATAATTATTTGCCTGTGCTTACATGGGGGTAATGTAAAGAACCTGAAATAATTCTTACCTGTTCTGGGTGGGTAGCCCTGCTCTATAACCAGTCAGTCTATTAGTTTAAGTGATCACTATACTTATCTAACAAGCAGAAATAGTACTCTTCCTTTAATTAGCAAAGTTCGTAGTAGATAACAGGAGTTGTTGGTGCTCGACCACACTATGATTTTGCAGGAAGATCAGATCGTTCACTCTAGCATGTTTGTGGGCTAAGCTGGTCTCTAGCTCTCGGTGGCGTCTCTTCCCTCCCGTACTCGGGACGCATTCCCCAGCAGTTTTAAATCCGTCATTTCACGTGGTAGGTTCTTGATGACCTCCATGGCAGTGACCATTTCTCCATCCTTGTTACCTTTTTTTTTTTTTTGCCCTCCCCTCTCCTTCCCTAGGTGGCAGTTTGCGAAAGCAGACTGGAACCTCTTTACCCTCAGTGCTGCTCTCTCTGACCTCTCCCTTCTACCTCCCCCTCGCTCTCACCTCCTTTTTCATGACACTGTCTTCGACGCTGCTCTCCACTCTATTGCTCGCTCTTCCTCTTGGGGTCCACGGAAGTGCGTTCCCTGGTGGAATGCAGACTGTGCTCGACCTGTCCGCTGTAAGCGTGCAGCCGGGAAGAGACTGCCGTCGGCAGACAGCCGATTCTTTTCTTTCGGAAGGCGAGTGCATTGGCCCATAGGGCCATTCGTATGGCTAAACGTGATTGTTGGCCATCTTATGTCTCCACCATTACGTCCGAAACTCCTCTGCCACAGATCTGGAAGCGTATCTGCAAGATAGCGGGTAAGTTCGTTCCCGATGTTTCACCGGTCCTTCACCTCCGTGGTACTCTCGTGGCGGACCCGTTGCAGGTCGCTACAGAACTGGTTTCCCACTTTTCTTCTGCTAGCTCTGATCTTCCTCTTCCCCAATCTTTCCTTCTTCGTAAACCTCTCCTTCTTCGTAAACCTCTCCTCGAGTCCCGTCCTTTAGATTTCCGCACTCGTCTTCGACTTCCCTATAACGATCCCTTCTCTCTCTGAACTTCGTTCTGCCCTGGCCCTCTGCGGTTCTACGGCGGCGGGCTCCAATGGTATTCATTGAGATGCTTCGCCATCTCCCTCCGTGCACGTCTCGGTATTTACTGAGTCTGTATAATCGGATCTGGGAGTCGTCGTCAGTCCCTGAGAACTGTCTCGATGCCGTTGTCCTCCCTGTTCGCAAACCAGGGTCTCTAGGAACATCCCCTAAGGACTTTCGCCCTATTGCCCTCACAAGTTGTCTGCAAACTCTTCGAATGTATGGTTAACGTTCGTCTGATGTGGTTCCTGGAACACCATCACCTTCTCTCCCCTTCTCAATTTGGTTTCCGCAAGTGCCACAGCACGACAGATGTCCTGGTGAACTTGGAGCTGTATATTCGTACTGCTTTTGCTGCGAAGACCTCCGCTGTTGCCGTCCTTTTTTACCTGGAAAAGGCTTACACCTCTTGGCGATATCATATTCTGTCCCAGCTTCATTCTTTTGGCCTTCGTGGTCATCTCCCTCTCTTTCTCTGCAGCTTCCTCTCATCGTTGCTTTCGGGTGCGGCTTGGTACCGCTCTCTCTGCCTCTTTTCAGCAATACGAAGGTGTGCCCCAGGGTAGTGTTCTGAGCACTACTCTTTTTTTTCTGTTTGCCCTCAATGGTCTTCTTTCCTCTCTTCCTTCAGGCGTCTTCTCCGCTTTCTATGTCGATGATCTTACCCTTTGCTGTCAGGGTGATGATTCGCCTCTCATTCAACGCCGGCTTCAACTTGCGATTGATGCCGTGTCGTCTTGGGCCACCAATCATGGCTTAAAGTTCTCTACTACTAAGACTTGTGCCATGACTTTTACTCGGAAACTGGTTGTTTTTCGTCCCTCTTTGTCACTTTATGGTCATCCCCTTGAGTACAAAGATTCCGCGAAGCTTTTGGGGTTATTCCTTGACACTCGTTTGTCTTGGTCTCCCCATATCTCTTACTTCCGTGTTGAGTGCTCTAAGGCCCTTACCCTCCTTCGGGTAATGTCCCATACTTCTTGGGGAGCGGATAGGCGCACACTCCCTGCTTTACATTCCTCTCTCGTCCTGTCTAAGCTCGATTATGGTTGCTCTGCTTACTCGTCTGCTTCTCCTTTTACTCTTCGCCGTCTTGATGCTTTGCAACATACTGAGTTGCGCCTCAGTTCTGGTGCCTTTCGTTCGACTCCGTCCTAAGCTTGTATGTTGACACTGGCATCCTGTCTCTCCAGGACTGCCGTGATCGCTGCTGTCTTCGATATCTTGCGCAGTCCTTGTAACATCCTTCCTCTCGCCTCAGTCGTGCTTTAACTTTTACCCCTCCTTCGGTTCCTGTTCTTCTTCACCACCTCCCTCTTTCTGTCCGGTTATCTCGCTTACAGGATTCTCTTTCTGTTCGTATTTCTAATGTTTCTCCTTGTGATGTTCCTTCTTTGCCCCGTGGAAAGTCCCCCCTTCTGCAGTTTTGTACATCCTTGACTGGCATCACTAAAGCTTTTTCCCCTCCTACGGTTCTAAAACGCCTTTTCTTTTAGCACTTTTCTTCTCACTCCCGCTCCGTTTCTATCTTCACCGATGGGTTTGTCTGCGGACGGTGTTGGCTACGCTGTTATTTTTCCTGATCGCACTTATGTGTCGCTTACCTCCGGAGACTAGCATCTTTACAGCGGAGCTTTATGCTATTCTCTATGCTCTTCGTCTCCTGCTTTCTCATTGTCAGTCTTCCTTTGTAGTTGTTGTTGACTCATATTGCCCTCATGGATCTCGGGTCCTTTAATCCGGTTCATCCAGTAGTTGTCGAGATCCAACATTGGCCGTTTCTTTTTCACAGTAAATTAAGTCGGTTGAGTTTTGTTGGGTTCCCAGCCATATTTTGTCTTTAAATGAGCATGCAGATGCCGCCGCCAAGGAAGCTGTCCGCTCTTGTCCCATCTCTCATAAAGGTATTCCATATTCCGACTTTTACCCGGTTATCCATTCCTCCATCCTTACCCGTTGGCAGGTTTCTTATTCTTCTGTTACTGGTAACAAACTATGTACTCTAAAATGTTGTGTTTCCTCGTGGCCGTTCTCCTACCACCATAACCGGCGATAGGAAACGGCTCTGGCGAGGTTGCGTATTGGCCATACTCGCTTAACCCATGGTCACTTGATGGAGCGCCGCCCTGCTCCTTATTGTCCTAATTGTATTGTCCCTCTTACGGTCGTGCATATCCTTCTTCAATGTCCTGGCTTCGAGGACGAGCATGTGTCTTGCTTTCCGACCGCCCCTCACGGTCACCTGTCCCTCAATAGAATTCTTGGGGACTCGGATCCTTTTGATATCGTTTGCATTGTGCATTTTTGTTCTCATATTGGCATCCTTGGTGATATTTAGCGCCCTTTGATTATTCCGCATATTTGATGGTGCTACATAGCCTTCCCGGTTTGGTGCCTTCTTTAGATAATTACTTACTTTAAATCCGTCATTACCGACTTAGGCAATTAGACTTTGAATTCGTTTGTAATTTTGTTAAATCCAGTCTTGGAGAATACTTTATCCTATTTGTTTCCAAGAATGGTGTGTTAATGATACGTGTTATGGATTAATATTCTTCAGGTGATGTAACAAATATCCCATTTTCTCTGAGAAGCCATGAAACCATTTTCTTTTAATGATTCTCATAGAGAAATTAGTGGTTAGTCAGGTTAGTATTTTCCTAACATAACTGCATTTTCTTCGTACAATGTGTGTGTTAGTATTTAGTGTCGAAAATTCCAACATAATTCCGAGGAGGAGGGGAGTAACATGGGTCGGAGTTCACTGTTTAGGAATGGAGAACCCTTCANGGAGGTATGAAACATGTTTGGTATGTGAAGGCCAAGATTCTAATAAAATTATTACATAATGGCTTGGTCTATCCATAAGAATTAAACGAAGATAATACAAATTAAGAGTAATGAAGCATCAGGCGAGAAGTGGCGCCGGCGCCACTAGTACAGCAAGCAGCACACGCGTTTGTTCTCTGGAAAACTTCAGATTCTGAGTAACCATCAGCTCAAATCCTCGCAGTTTTGTGAGGAACAACCCACCAATACCCAGACTCAAAGCTGTTGATGTAACATGTTGACTGTATTCCTGTCTGACCGCCAGGAGTGCATGCGGCAATGTTGTTTGGAGGTAACGTTGCAGATTTCTTGTGCAATTCATGGATAAATACTGTTGCAGACTGTCTGTTGTACACCTGGCAAGTTTTGTGTAGACTATTCAACAGTGGTCAGGTCACCCGGCTCCCAATGCAACCAGTTCTTGCACTTGCTTATAGTCAAAATCTTGCATATGAATAAGTGCATATGTGACATACTAATATATTGTCAACATTTGAGTTTACCTTGAAAAAGCTGAACAGAAAACCACAATCTAACCTTCTTAGTATGTTATTATAATTAGTACTGAACCTATACCTATATTGATTAGTTTTATAAAAATAAAACAAAACTAAAAATTTAAATGAATTGTAAAGTAACTCAGGATATTGTCTAATTTTGTATAAAATCTCCATTGTTTAATAAAACGGAGAGAAAAAGTTAGTGTCATAAAAAAATATGGCTTGGAATGTCACATACGTACTTATTTATAAGCGAAATTGTGACTATAAACAATGTCATATGTGCTGGCTTGTGCGAGAACAGGTTTCCCAATTATCTATTATTTTCATGTGTGAGGGTCGTATCAGAGAGCAGGTCGTTACAATGTGAGCAGTGCCACAATGACACACCTTTAAAGGTGTACTGATCTTCTCAGGAAAAGGTAGACCAAACTGCTCAACTAGGTGTTAGGTATCCCAGATTCCACCTAGGAAAGTCATTTTACGACCTCCGTTGAAGGGAAATAAATTTATCCAGACCAAGGAGTGTCTCGGGCATTAGGTAGGAATGTGAATCGGCCTCACTACGGAGAGACGTCAACAGGAAGTCGAGGAGAAAGAGGAAATGAAACCAGTTTTCAGACAACAAGGGACAGTTCATCGAGGTACAGCAAGTAGAGAAGAAAATTGCTATCGAGGCTACTCCAAATACTTCTATCAGCAAGAATCCAGACATAATGTACCGAGAGATAACAGCACCAGTCACACACCAGCCAGTGTCAGACTCTGCACATCTTTCCAAATTGCAGACTTCGAATGGCAAAATTCCAAAACTCATAATACAGACAACTTTCCTACAACATATGGCATTAGTAACGGCAATGGAAAAGCACCAACCAGAGCTCAAAAATGCCATCACTGTCAACGTGAAAGGAGAAATTATGATGACACAGCCAGACCAAAGGAGTGCAAAGTACCTAGACACGGTAACATTCCTGTAGGGAAAACCTGAATGCTTCGAAAAGCTGGACCCTTCAGAAAGACTGATAAGTGTGCTGTTGGAATATCCACTCGACTTACCACTGGATCCAATCCTAGAACACAGGCAAATCTTGAATGCAAAGCGGTGACACGTCAGGTTCTGGTGACTGTTATGGGACATGCGCCAGAAATATTCAATCTTGGAAATTAATGAATATATTGAGACAATACGTCCCGGAACCCCTGCGCTGCTTCAGGTGTCAGACATACGGCCACCATCAAACACGCTGCACCGGGCAGGAGAGATGAGTGTGCAGCCTGAGACATCCAACCAAAAACTGTACAGCCAAGCACAAGGTAAACCAGATGACAACAGCCAAATGTTCAAATTGAGGCGGAAACATCATGCTTAGAGAACTGCCACATAGAAGGGTGCAGGCAGCTTAGGTCAAAAAATGCACAAAACCACTGCAGAAATAAAATGGAAACAAAATACAATAATTTTCAGTCTATAAAACAAATTGACAATTTTACGGAGATCCAGCTGAAAAACATTGTAGATCATGGTCATGACCATTACTAATTGCTTACAGATGACGCAGAATGCTTCTCACAAAAGACTCAAGCAATCGCTTGTGTAATAATTGAGAAGATCGTGCAGTAGACCACAGTTACACAAGAAACGGTACAAGACAAGAAGTAGCACAAGAGGACAAACAGATCGACATAGACTACCAATAGCAGTCGGATAGTCACATCAGACCATAAAGATCTAAAAGACACTGCAGGAAGCAGTGGCGCATCAAGATCAACGGTGTCTTGCAATACAGGAGACGGATATAAACAATCAATTCAGTCCGATTTGCAGCGACACTGCTAGCGAAGTGAAGAGTATGGTGGTCGATTCCAAAGAGGAGTTCTACTAGGAAAGGCACACCAACAGAAACCGTTGTCTGTTCATTACGAATTCATTGGAACAAACGATGTCTTGGAAATAAAAACCCACTCCTCAGGATGCTGCAATCGGTACAAAAGCAGATGTAGAAGTTTTACAAGAAACTGTCGACCCAGCCACGAAATCCTTCAAATTAGCTGGATATCACCAATATATTATACTGCACGAACAGGGGAGACGAAGGGTTAATGATCCTCGTAGATTAACACCGTACCAAAGAAGAAAATAGACCCAGTTTCGTGTGGGGATGAGTAGAGGTATTAGCAGTAACGGAGAATATGGCTAATATCGAGCTCCTCGTATATAACGTCTACAAGCCCCTAGATGTAAACTAGCAGGAAGTGCTTGTCCTGGAGGTGCATGATACAATTATTACCCTGGGATTTTAATGCTCTTAATCAGGAGGTAGGTGTGACTGGTAAGCCAATGCAGACAAGTGCCATTTTGCTAAAGTTCTACGAGAAGTAGCTGAGATTACACTTCTCAACCCTGGGAACCCCCCCCCCCTCCTCCACACATTGAAGAAGGTTCTAAAGTTAATCTCGACTGCACTCGAGCACCAGGCGAAATGTGAAGTAGATCCGGTGATGACCAGTGACCACTATGATACTATTACAACACTAAACATAAAGATCTCCTACACCACGTGTACAACCTACATGGAATGTAATATAAAGGCCAACTGAAATATATACAAGGACGAGCTTGAAAAATGGCATGCTACATACTCGCCACCAAGGATTCGGACACATGAGACCAATCTCCAGAAAGCCATTACAGCTGCTGAAACTGCTATTCTAGTCATTATCCCAGGAAACACAAAACATAAGAACTATTTATTTCACAGTAAGGAAATTAAAGAACAAAACCACAGTCAACATCTTCAGAAAACAAAAAAAAACATCTCTAAAGAAACCGCACACCAGAAGGAAGAACTTTGCTTAGAACAATATCAGAAGTTAGTTTCTAAAGCGTAAAAGGAGGCAAGATGGTGTGAATGTTGTCACTCAAAATGAGCATTGTAGTCTTGGAAAGATATAGGGACATTAAAATCCTGCAATGATCAGAAGGCAGAAATGGAAAACTGGAAGGGTTGACGGCCATTCAAGAGAGCATAGGTACATGTGACGAATGTGATACTCCCTTTACTAAAACAAGAACTAATCAGAGCCAAAAAAAAAATGGTGGCAATAACACTGCATCAGGTGCTGATAACATTACATATTCAATAATCGCACATGTAGGTCCTGCTGGAGAACAAGGGTTATTGTACGTTACCTATGCATCTTGGGAGCTAGGCAAACTACCGACCTCTTAAGAGAGCAGACATCATTCCGATTACTAAACCGAAAAGCAATGGCAATTATAGACCTATTTCAGTAACACCATGTATTAGAAAAATTGCAGAACTGATGGTCGTAGAGAGGCTACTGTGAAAGACTGGAGACCAATATATGGATATATTTGGTTTTACTATAGTAGGTACTGCAAACTGCATGGCAATAGGAAGGAAGAGTCTTCAAACTTGCAAGCCAACAAATATTTTTACACATTAATTATAATTGTAAAGAGAAAAGTGCATGGAGTCAAGATTCACAGGTATGCCAAAGTAAAGCTGAAAGGCCTAGTGTCAGACTACACTTGTATGAGAATGGTACTCCACAAGGAGTCGTCCTCAGTCCTATTCTTGTTAACGAGGTTTTCTATATGGATGTTAAAATGACATTTGTAGGAGTTAAATTGCTAAGCTTTGCTGATGATATAGCAGTAGTCGTGACAGGTCCTTCACTTTTTAATAAAGCACAAGTGGCGCTAAATAAATGTAACATCTGAATGCAGCATTTTATGACTAAAAATATTTGCACAGAAGTCTATGGCAATAAAACTAGGTGAATGCACTCCAGAATGCGCTCTATTAAGACCAAAGAACATAAAAACAGCGCCTTTCAAATGAAGTAGGCTAAAAGACTCAAAAGCCCCCATGTGTGGATGGAATTAAATCCAAAGTCTTAATGGAACTGGCAGAAGAACTATGCCTACCGCTGAAAGTACTTGACACAAAATCTCTGGACCATAGGGTAGTCCTCTCCTAGATTTGAAATATGGAAATGTTCCTCCTATTTTCAAGAAAGGCAGAAAGAAGTCGATATAAAACTACCAGCCGATCAGCTTGACATCACACCTGCAAGTGCATGGAGAGAGTCCTCTCTATCCATGGGAGAGAGGGAATAAAATGTTGGGAAATATTGGAGGGGGGGAGGGAGGGAATAAAATATTGGGAAATATTGCAGGGAGGGAATAAATCTCCATTGCAATCTTATACAATTAACACGTGGATTGTTAAACAGATTGTGCCTTATAAACTTGATCACACTTTTGGGAATGGTAACCAGAGACTCAGACCTTTCAGTGACCTTCCGATAAGGAAAAAAAAGTAATGGTTCAAATGTATAAATCTCGAGTGCGTTGCCCCATTTGTATTACTGTATACAGGCATGGAGACCTCATTTTCAGAAGGACATAGCTGCTCTGGAGGTGGTGCATCATTGGGCAACAAGTCATCCCTAACCTTGTCCTCTTAATATTTCGTCACTTTTCCTACGTTTGCGGTATAGCCAAAAGTGGACGTAATTTGAAATGAGGCTCACGATAGTGATATACTGTCCCGTTTCCTGTTTTGAGTCGTCTGGCTTAATCAGATTGATAGGAAACTTTCAATTAACGGTTTTCATGACGTTTTGAAACCTTAGATCTTCCTGCCCTCGTAACCTACCAGAGGACCCATAACTTGCTGTTTTGGAAAACAAAAATCCAAAATTTATTTTCAATTATTTTTCATTTTCAAATTACGTCCATTTTCGGCGATACTGGCAAACGGCCAAATTCAGATGTAATTTGTAAGAGGACAGGTTGCGCCAGTCATCTCTTATCAGGAACGTTTGAAGGCCACAGGGCTAACACTGCAAACCAGGCATTACAGGGCGGATCTCCTTGAAACTATAACACTACTGAACAAGTTAGAGGATGTAGATTCCAGATATTTTCTTCAGACGGTCAGATGTATCACAAACAAGGCGCAACGGTTTCAAGCTCAACCAGCCACAATGTAAGACTGAAAACAGGAGATGCTTTTTCACCTACATTCACATTAACCCATTGAAACGCCTACCCACCAAAGCCATAACTGCCAAAATTGTTTTAAAATATACGTGGAAAAGATTATAAAGGCAAATAGTGGGGACCTTCGACATGCCGCCGGCTTCCTGTCTTCGAGACCACTAAGGTTAGTGGTCCTCTCGTAAATCAGGCACCTTGTTAATTCAAGACATTAACCTACAGTGGCTTACTCGATGCCAATATCTTAGCGTATGGATAGATTCTAAGATGACCTTCACACAGGAAATTCAATATCCGAGAGGCAAAATTGCAACTGAATATGATAGCAATCACAGGGCCCCGTCTAGGAACAGGACAGTGCTAATGTTTTACTTGCCTTACTCCCTCCTTCTCCTGGACATTGGGCATTTGTTGTGGTTATTCCAAACGAAGCAATGCAAGACATAACAGGGGCTCCCAGATGGACCGAAATGTTATGGCTAAAACTTAATATTGATTAAGTCTTAGGCTTAATATAATACTTACGTAATATAATAAATATCAACTGGGTGCCCTGTCATGTAAGAATACTGGGGGAATGCCTTTGTAGATGAAGCTGCAAAACTTGTAACAAAGAGAAAACATGTGAACATTTACATACCAGAATATAGCATAGAATAAGCAAATAATTAAGAGATAGACGAATGCAGAAGATGTAGTGACCGCAACACCGCAGCTGCAACCTCAGGATCTGTGGGAGGTTACAAGAATTTGACCAACTATGAACCACTTATTTTGAAGAATGGAATCAATAGGAAGAGTATTACACCAGGCTTCAATTACTTAAATGTAAGGATATGGTTGAGACAGAGGTCTTGAGCAGCACAAGCAGGCCAGAGGTGGAAAGATATTCAAATTCACCCTACGAACGTGCTAGGTGACCAAAGGAATTTTTTAGTTTGTGAGAAAAGTGCGAGTTTAAAGATTTTTACAAATTAAGCTTTAAAGAATTTGCAAGGGCAGGTATTAGCCTATTCCCCAAATTTGGAGCTTGTGACAGTTAAAGGCGAGTAGGTCTCCACCTAGAGCGGTGACACTGCCATACCCAGGATGTAGCAAGATACATGATTGACCACAGCCCTGCATCTTCCTTCCAATCTAAAGTTGACCCGAGATGATCACGTGTGGGAATTTCCCAGCAGGTCTTTATTTATATTAAGAATAGTTTTAACTGAGTGGACTGTATGATTGATTTAAAGACCTACTAGGCGTTACCACTTACACAACCTTGGGAGGTTGATTTAATATTGCTAAATCCACCTTATATGATGTAATCATGAAGTTAGTAAATCATGGTAATTAACAAATTTCTTTAAAGTTAGTAGACTACAATTATCAATTACTAAGTTAGGAGGGCTTAGCTACAGAGTTAATTTGCTAGAGTGGAAATTTTTCGAGACTCGGTTCAAATTTTCGCCTCCTAGTTGGTGTGTCCAGGCCAACTAGGCTCCATGAGGCTCCAGTAAACCTAAGTTGAGGCGGCGTGCTCCCAGGTTGCTTCTCTACATTATGTGCATAACATACAATGTAACTCCTGCAAATGCTGATATTTCCCCAGTTAATCTCACATGAGTAGACTAACTTCCTATTTAGGCCTAAATTTACTGTTTAAATTCTCCTGCGGAGTAACGGCTGGTTAATTCTATCAAGGTTAAATATAACCATAAATCCCAGAAGAATGTTAATAACCGACCGGACACAATTTCCCTTGGGTGAAGCTAGCAGAAAAGTCTGGGAGCCGTGGTACGTCGGATGACCCACATATTAGACGATGCTAGTTGGCATGCTTCAGCAGGGATCAGATAGAGCTCGTGTTGACGTGAGACTCTGTGCGCAAGTGACGCATTCTCATTCTATTTATCTCGTTCACTAACGAGACGATATTGACGTCCTTTTACGCCCAAATATCTTAAATCAAATACCAGAGAACAATTTTCCATTGTTCATAACATTGGATCGAAAGGTTTTCCGTGATTAAAAGCACATTTAGGAAATACTGAATACGTGACGTGATTATTATTTTGCCCGTGAAACATGTCACGGATGTGGAAATTCAGCTTGGGATGGAAGTACACTTTAATAGCCCACCATCTTTTGGCGCTTCTTCACTAGAAATTGTCAGTAAATTTAATTACCTAAAACAACGCATTAATCTTGCTGCGTTACGAGTAAGTGCTTTGGGTGTCAGAAATTTCCGACATCACTGGCGAGCCAAACAAGCTACGAGACAGCTCATAGGCCCTAACTGTCACTGTTACCTCAGACCTGGACAAGGAAGGATGTATGTGTTGTGTATCTGGGGCTTGAACTCAGAAAAATAAATTGTTTAATTGTTATATTAAAATTAATCGAAGGACCACCCGCTTTTGAGAAAAGAGGGAAAACAAATAAAATTGATCATTAGAATGACACCAGAGAACCAGTGTCTATGGAAAAACATTCAATGGATATTCACTTGAAAATAATGAAGACTGTAATTATTAATTAAAGTCAAAGCCTCAAATATCAACATTGGGGGGTTATTTCTAGAAATTCATATATATCTAGGAACCAGTGTGGTTCGTCACTAGTTCATTATGCATGGAATTATGGTAAATCTAACTACAACATATGTAAATATATGGTAATCAAAATTATTCATTTAAGCTCATATTATAGAAGCAATAATTAAATTGAATAAATTTATAAGAAAAAATGGGTCTTGGCTGTAAGACGATTTCTAACGCCAGTTCATCACTCGTCCTCGTAATCACAGAATCCCCATAGATAAATGACTCGAGGTAAATAACACGATGGATGACAATCTTGTTGGCGTCTCAAATACACGCTGTAATACAAGAAATATAAAGTAGCAATTGACTAGGCTACAAAATTGTGCTCATATATTCATGAAGCTGAACTGAGTAATAAATATTACTAACGTTTGATTATATTTAATCTCTCTTCCTAACGACAAACTACTCACTAAGGCTCTAAATTACTAGACGCATCTACAAGAAAGAAACCTGTGAGCGTAACCGAGTACTAAGGTTTGCCGAGAGGAGCGTCTGCTGGACTCAGTGTTCACTGCTGTGCACACTTATTCACGGTCCGGAAGGTAATTGTAGACGCTGGGTTCACTATTGAGGCACTAGAGAACACTGGCAAGTAAATTCCACTTATTAATTGAGTGTCGACGTAATTCTTATCGACAAGAATTCTCAATTAATGCCACGTGTTCCACCACGTTGTCTCGCGTGCGTGCCTTGTTGATGTCGTAATGGCGTAATGGCGTCTCCCTCTCCCCGCTCTCGCATTCACCACGGAAATTATTAAACACAAACTATTCTTTCCCGCGTAATTATGGAGGAAAATGCGATAATATGAACTGGGTTGAAATTATAGGGAATTAATAATTATAATATTCTCTAAATAATCTCTAGCGAGAAATGGAGATAATATTTATACTTCTCCAGAGCATTCGAACGTAACAGAATAAAAACTGTTACTGAATAATTTTAATTAATAACTCTTGATTTACATTATCAGGAGTAATATTATCAGCAATATGCTCAGATTAATTTATATAACACTATGGTTAGTGGTGTTAAGAGCTACTGCAAATGTAAGTTAATATTAATTTATCATAAGATAATAATGGATGATAAGTGTTGGAAATTTCCAACATAACTCCGGGGGGAGAAAACTCGGGTCGCAGTGCCATGTTGAGTACTGACGTACCTATCCCGAAGTTAGTAGGTAAGTATGTTAGTATGTTAGTACACACACAACGGATGTCCCGTAAATGTCAAGGACATACAAGAATTTAAGACATGAAAAATTAATGTCATAATTAATAGTTTACACAACTTAATGATTGAATCATACAATTCAAGTAACTGAGACTCTACTGTGAGGTGAATGTCTGGGTCATTGTGACTGGTAGCTGATTGATTACTAGACATCACAACACAGTATCATCATGATCACTCAAATTGGATGAAAAATTATTTGCTCTTAGTCAGAGCTATAATAGGCTTGTAGTTTCCTTTTACATTGTTGAGCAGCAGCTCTAGTAGGGCGAGTGCTCGGTGGATCAGAATTGTTATCCTCGGAAACTGTTGAAGCTGGTGCTGATAAACACTCTCGTTCTGCTAATTCGAGAGGTACCAACTTCTCTAATGTCTTTAGAGTAGTAGTGCCTTTGCACAAAACTCGTACTACTCTCAGGATACCTTGGCGATCTGGGTGGATTGCAACAATTTTGCCTATAGGCCACTCTGACCTTGGTCCATCACTGTCAACTAATACTAGGTCTCCTGGTTTAAGCTGTACTTTATTATAGGGGCTCGAAGCTCCATAGTGGTACTCTCGTAGAGCGGTGAGGTACTCTCGAGTCCACACCTCATTCCACCTTTCAATTACTCTAGAGAGATGTTGGTAACTTTGTACTAAGTCACTCCTGGTTACATAGGAAGGATCGACGGGGTCCTCTTCTGCCAAAGGTATCAGAGGGCTCAGCAGGCCTCCATGTATTAAATGCGAGGGACTCAGAGGCTCTCTCTGTGAGAAATCATCTGATAGATAAGTTAATGGGCGATTGTTGACTCGCGCCTCAATTTCCACGACGAGTGTTTGGAGTTCTGAGTAACTAATTTTCTGTCGATGCAAGGTCTTCCTTAAACACTTCTTGACAGTCCCTATCATTCGTTCGTAGAACCCACCTTGCCAGGGGGCTCTGGGAGCAATAAATTTCCAGTGGCATTGTCGTCTCTGCATGACAGACTGCACTTCTGGATGATTCCATATCTCTCGTAAGCAGGCTTCTCCTGCCACAAAATTTGAGCCATTATCAGATATCATGAGCTTGGGACAGGATCTGCGAGCTGCAAATCTACGAAAAGCTTGGATGAAGGCTTCAGCACTCATGTCAGAAGTCACTTCTAAATGTACGCCTCGTGTGGTAGCACATGTGAAGAGGCAAATATAAGCTTTCACTGGTATCTTATCCGGATTGCCAGTGAGAAGCAAGGCTCCTGTGTAATCAACACCAGTAGTCTCAAACGGACGAAGATGAACTACCCTCTCTTTAGGGAGTGGTGGTGGTCCTGGGTAAGGACACACTCGAGCATCGTAGCGTTGACAGATTATACAGGACTTAATAATTGATTTGACAGTTTGACGACCTTGAGGAAGCCAATATTTCTGTCTGAGGTCGGTGAGTGTGTCTAACACTCCACCATGCAAAGTACCATATTGATGGTGATGTAAAACTAGAAGTTTGGTAATAACGTGGTGACGTGGTAGAAGGATTGGATTCTTTGTGTCCAAATCAATTTTTGCATGAAGCAAACGTCCTCCACACCTTAATATATTATGAGTGTTGGTATCATACCAGATACCTAGAGACTTGGTTAATTTATCTGGAAGATTTTCATATTCACTTCCATATGTCTCTTGTTGTGCACGTTTGATCCAGTAGATGATAGGATTGGGAAACTTATGCTTGATTCCTATCTTGGCAAGAAAATCAAACACATGTGCTGTCACTCTTAATAACTTACTCAAGTTAGAATAATTGTGAGGATTAATAGCCGAGACTCGATGAGGTTCTGGGTCTTTCATGGGAGTAGTGATACTGGTCACTATGACTTGTGGTTTCTGTTTGGGCCACTGACCACTAACAAGCCATGAAGGTCCATTAAACCACATCGAAGACTTACTTAGCTGTTTAAATGTTAAACCTCTTGATAAGTAATCTGCAGGATTGTCCTTAGTGGGGACATGTCTGAATTTATATCCAGCAGATAATTCATGAATTTCCCTAACGCGATTACTAACGTAGGGAGTTTTATTGTTGTTATTTCTTACCCATTGTAAGACTGCCTCATTGTCTGACCACACTACGATCTCACCAAAGTGAATATTATTGAGTGTCTTGGTCAGGCAGTGAGCCAATCTTACTCCCACTAGCAATGCAGTTAACTCCATTTGAGGTAAAGATCTCTTCTTGATTGGAGCAACTCTCGCTTTAGATGTGAGTAAAATTGATTGTGCACTATTGACTAAATAGGCTGCAGCGCCATATGCTTTGCCAGAGGCATCACAAAAAATGTGCAAATTTGTAGGTAAGTTTTGTCCTGAAGCATTACGAGGAAATTTCAAAACACCTAATTGATTGAAATCCGCTGCGAGTAATT
>WNGS01022439.1:0-12436 GCA_020271785.1 Procambarus virginalis
AAGAGCCCCGGAGCTGCAAGTTGCAGTGTAGTGCAGCCGTGTGCACGAGGCGTCCCAAGCAAGCACCATGATTAGGCCGCCAGGAACACACTTCCCCTTGTGTTATCATACAGGCAGCTGCAACAACCTGCCCTACCAGGGCTGGCCCAACCACCTTAGCCTTCTTGCTTCATAGTTATTAGATCCAATCCACATTTTTTCGCCTGTGTGATGACTCTCAACCCTAAAGACAAAAGACCGCAGGTGTCTCGTGTTACAGGCGTTGGGCCAATAAAAAAGAAATGGAGAGCATGATAGTGAAACAGAGCCCGTATTTAAGCTAGGGAGGGAGGTGCCCTCAGCACCTCCAGCAGATGTCATGGACGGCCCTGACCAAGCCTTACGCTCGCTCCCAAGCAGCAAGCGAGGATAACTTCCTATCCTGGGATAACCTCGATTTGCAGTACATGCCGAGTATAAATGGTCGACGCGTTTTCACTACCAAGCCGGTGCTAATACCATAAGCACCATTTGGTGGTTGACGGATGCCTTCTTGAAACCCATCAGTTGTATCTTAAGGGCTCCCTGGACTCGAGCCCTAAAGTGCCTGGAGTGGCAGAGGTAACTGGCCTCCTGCCTCCCACTACAGTCTTCCTGAAAGCCTAGCACAAATCGTCTACCCACAGGCGGTGTCAACACGCCTACTTCTCTCATCAGTTAGGTACAGAAACCAAAATGAACAATTTAAAATGAGATATATGCTGTAAATTAAAAATGCTAATTTCCCAAATATTTTTGGTTTTAGAGGTCGTATGTGTTAAAGATATTACTTCCAGATATAAATTAATCATAAAAGCAAGTGACGCAAATATAATTATCATTTTTAAACCCCATAAACAAATCATGTATGCAACTAGAATATTGAAAAAGGTCAAAGTTAAATCCGGCCATATTATAAAAAATACATCACTTTGGACTTGCCTAAACAGTATGTAAGCGAATTCTACAGCGGCTCTAAACTTTCATTATGTATCAACGGATTACATACAGTCTTTCGATCCATGCTGGAACGTTCGGACGAGTTACAGCTGTATTCTGATACGAGTAGTGTGGGGTGTGGTAGTGATGGGGCATGGCTGTGTGGTGGTGGTGGTGGTAGTGGGTGGTAGGGTGTGGTGGTGGTAGTGGTGATAGGGGTGTGGTGGTAGTGGTGTGGGTGGGAACATTATGATGGGGTAAGCGTATGGTGGAGGATAGGATAGGATAGGATAGGATAGGGTAGGGTAGGATAGGGTAGGATAGGTAGGGAGGGAGAGAGCAGTAATTAACCCTTCAAACACTCCCTCCTCAGTTATCATCACACCAGAGAGCTTCCTTCATCAACATAAACACACACAACACCTTGACGAAGGAAAAATAGGAATGTTCGTAATAGATATTTTCCTCATATGATTGTGACAAAGCATTCAGCATGCGTCCCTCCCGAGTGTCCTTGACAGTAGCCGTCAGCATAGACAGCGGCCGTCAGCATAGAGGTTGAGGTCTGCTAGACTATGACAAGGTGGTCTAGACAGCATAGTGTTCAAACTCGTGTCGATAGCAGAAGTGTTCCCGTGGACCCTAAAACCCACACTAGCAAGCTCTGAATAGGACCCTACACAGGAGCATTTGGAGAATACATATGTATAGCGGAGGGGGGAGGGGAAGACACACAGATGGTGGGTGTCTGCCATATAAATATTTTACATACATACACACATACATATATATATATAAACAGACAGGGAAACAAATTAAATTAAAGGTTTCCTATCAACCACGCGTGTTCACCAGACAATCAGAGCAGGTACTTACCTGAGATAACTTATGATCCGATAAGAATTCACAACTCACCTGTAACAAAAGATAACACCAATTAGATAAGATGACACCAATTAGATCAAACTGGCGATAAATTCTAAGACCGAGTGATTAAGTGTAGTTAAGACAAAATATATAGAACTGTGTGTGTTAGGAATGTGTTTACCTTTGGTCGATTTTTAGAGTTTGTCTACTCTAGTAGTTAGACACAGACAGGCACATAGCCAGACACATAGCCAGATACATAGCCAGACACATAGCCAGACACATAGCCAGACACATAGCCAGACACGTAGCCAGGCACGTAGCCAGGCACATAGCCAGGCACATAGCCAGGCACATAGCCAGACACGTAGCCAGACACATAGCCAGGCGCGCACAGCCAGGCTTCACTCAGTACCGGCCGATGAGCCCTACTGCTCTCCTTCCCGGCTTTCCCTCAAAAATGATAAAGTTCGTTCAAAATTCAATTTTGTAATGCAAATACCAACAGTGTGTTAATGCTGCGCCTCTGACTAGACAGTCTTCAAGATACATTTCTTAAGACATTCTAAACGCATCTTCACGCGCTCTCAGTCACCCGTTACTCGCGTATTACAGTCAATAGTGGCCACACCTTCAAGTATTACAGACAAGGACGTGGAAGGCTTATAAAATACAGGACAATTGTGCCAGCTATCTTAAGGGACTTCCAAGAATAGGAGCACTTGCCGGGGAGGAGGAGATCGAGGTCCCCGCTTGGCCTGCTGCTAACTTACTTCGTGATGCAGCCTACAAGAGCTGCCAAACTCCCCGGGTATCGGGTGAGCAGAGACATCAGGTGAAAGGAAACCCATTCATTGTGTCATGCCCTGAGACTAAACCCGACCCTCTGGGTCGAAAGCCGAGAACGCAGACCACTGTACTACAAGGTCCTTTTCGAAACAAGATCGCTCAAGGGCAAGCGTAGGAGAAGACACTCGATATATAACCTAAGAAGCGCACATTCCCTCCCTCACCACTTGGGCTGGACGGTAGAGCGACGGTCTCGCTTCATGCAGATCGGCGTTCAATCCCCGACGGTCCAAGTGGTTGGGACACCATTCCTTCCCCCCGTCCCATCCCAAATCCTCATCCTGACCCCTTCCCAGTGCTATATAGTCGTAATGGCTTGACGCTTTCCCTTGATAATTCCTTCCTTCCCTCCCTCCCCAATCTATTCCCCCCCCCCCACTCGTATCCTCTTGCCGCCTCTCACACGGCCCCAAAAAATCCCCAGCATCCCCCTATCCCATATTGTCCCCAGTAGCACGCGCTCACATGCCCGGGGATACTGGAGCAAATCGGTCAGGGACGGAGGGAACAGAGACGGTGCTTCTCCCCGCCACAATAAACACCACCTCGAAAGATTACCGCAGAGCCTTGCAATTGGGCGGCAGATCCTGCCAGCTTTATACAGCGTGATGCCGGTTGCAGAGAGGCCGCTCCCCAGAGGTCCTCTGAGGAGGTCCTTCCCGGAAACCATGTTACATACGCCGGAAACTAGACAATATACGCCAGACACTCCACTCCATACGCCGGAAACACACACACACACACACACACACACACACACACACACACACACACACACACACACACACACACACACACACACACACTACCAAGGTAAACAACAGCCCATCAACCTTCCCCACCACCCCTCCCCCCCTTCATCCTTCAATCACCATCAGCGCACAATCTCCCGTCTCCCGGGTATCAGACAACTCGGTAATTTGTTGAGGCGTAATCCGCCAGTCACAGATTCGGACTCATCTGCAATTCTAATACGATTGAACGCGCGTCCGGTTACGCTGCAACTTGGCTTCGCGAGTATCCTGAATATGGAATTTGACTACGAGCCATTGCTTCCTTGATCTCGTGTGGTGATAGAGAATTAGTCCGCCCAGTCGGCTCTCCCGCGAGGCGTGATAATGACAAGGAGAGAAGAGGCTTGCAGAGGGTGACTCCTCCTTGGGAGGTGTTGGAAGGTGTCTCCAAGTGTGGTGGAGGTCCTGCTCCAGGGGAGGTGGTGGAAGGTGTCTCCAAGTGTGGTGGAGGTCCTGCTCCAGGGGAGGTGGTGGAAGGTGTCTCCAAGGGTGGTGGTGCTCCAATGGAGGATGTGGAGGTGTGTGGTGTGGGTGGAACTGGATGTAAATAGCAGATTGGGAAGCAGTCTGCCCTCGTTATCCTGTTGCTACCCTCCAGGCTCGCCAGTCACACCTTCAAGCACCTCAAACAAATTAGATTAGCTGCTAATGAATGACGTGTTTTGCATCTTGCAAGAACTGCAGATGTGTTTCTCTGAATTGATACATATTTGCTCAGGTTGCAATCCTTTTGACCATGTCATGGGCTAGTTGTTTAGGGCGTGTGCTTGGGAGTACCCAGAGTATGGGTTCGAATCTTCCTCACGGCTCCTACTTATTTTTTTTCGTGGCTGTCACTGTACAACAATATTCCACCCTAGAGAGCAGTGCGTTTTGAAGAGCATCATGACTGGACATTGACGCCGTTTGAACAGACCTAGATCAAAACACGAGACCGTTGTTCTGTCAACCAGGCAATGGAAGCTCACAATAAGGACATCAGACATACCGAACTCGTATCGAACTCGTACCGACCTAGGACCTTGAGTTACCAGTCTCTGTTCAACTCAACAGGAAGTCAATTTCAAGGAGAAAGGGTCTCTGTTGTCCAACAGTACCACAGAGCTCACCCTTTAACAACGGAACAGTTAGTCTGTCTGCTATCTGCTGGCTTACAAGAGAGGGGTTCAAATTAAACTGAACAGCCAGTCCTAGGGACACACTGAAAGTTCCTCCGGCCAACTACATTTCTGGTGTTCACCGGAGTTCACCTCTGTGCGATTATCCATGCCACCTCATTAAACTTTGAACTATTTCTCCTTAATAACAACCTTATAACATCTATTAATACCATATTTTTTACCATCTAATCGATCATTAAACATTGGTAATATTACGATTTTACTGATCGGAATGGTCACCGAGATGCGAACTAAAAAATGCCGACGCAAATAAAATACTTCTCCGCACTTCTTATTCAATATTAAATGATATTACGTGCAGGTATTTGAATGAAACAGCGAGCATGTTCTTCACTGATGGCCCCCGCTCTCAGCCCGGCGTCTTGCTGTGAATACACAAAAACTCGCCTCGCCTTCCTCTATGCCTTGATGCCTGCTCGCTTATAATGTCCCAAGGCACGTCAAAAAAATTAGGAAGAGGTTTATACAAAAATGGCGGCAGCTAGACGGCTTTTCTCGTCCCTTGCTGAACCCAGCAAGGTATCACCTGGACCCCAACATGAGCAAGGGTTCCCCTGGACCCGAACATGAGCAAGGGTTCCCCTGGACCCCAACATGAGCAAGGGACCACCTGGACCCCAACATGAGCAAGGGTTCACCTGGACCCCAACATGAGCAAGGGACCACCTGGACCCCAACATGAGCAAGGGTTCCCTTGGACCCCAGTTATTTACCCCACACACGGGCACACCCAACCCATTTCCCCTTCTCAAGATTAGCTCACAGCCTCCTTGAGTGGGCTACCCAACATGGGCTCCAGGGTCGGGATGCCCATACCCCCAGGCCCTCTTGCCCGACCTTATGGTGCCCCGAGTGTGCCATTACTCCCCCCAGCGATTGACTGATACGCTGCGGTTGGTTACTGATGATATTCATGAGGGCTACGGCCAATAAACTAACGATGATGCGGAGGCTAAGTTGCAATAACGGCGTTGATTGATGCCTCTTTCTCCACTGTGATTGCACAAGATTGCATGAAACTCTTGTAGACAAGTGGAGGAGGAATTCCCAGAGATAACGGCTAGGCTTTCTTTTCAGACTGCGATCGTTTGAGTGATGAGAGACGCGACCTTACCTGGAGCCTACCTGGACAGAGTTTCACGAGTTATTCTACTCTCCAAGCCCCGGGCTTGGAGCCCCTACCACCCTTCCTGTCACTGTTGCGGTCTAATTTAATTATTTTTAACGATCAAATTCAATGTCAAAACTTTGACATGGCTTCCACACCTACTACTTTCAGTACCATTCATGTGCGCCACGTTCAATACCAGTAAAGGCTGTACGCACGCCTCTGTTCGTGGGGGTTGGCCACCTTGCCGCTCTGCTAGTACCGTTAACAAACCGTTAGCAGCGTTACTGATCACTCTAGTACCGTTAACGCAGCGACATTCAAGCTGACTGGGTCGCCATTAGGCAACTCATCGCAATTTACTGAATCATTGCGGACACAAGAGTCATCTGCCTGGGAGCGGGTGTGGATCACTGGTACCTCCAGTACACCTGGTGAATTACTGGACCCCAGCACACCTGGTGAATTACTAGACCCCAATATACCTGGTGAATTACTGGACCCCAATACACCTTGTGAATTACTGGACCCCACCACACCTGGTGAATGACTGGACCCCAGCACACCTGGTGAATTACTGGACCCCAATATACCTGGTGAATTACTGGACCCCACCACACCTGGTGAATGACTGGACCCCCAATCAGAGACCCTGAACATCCCGAGTCATTCAATATCCTCCCGATAAGTATGAGAAATTATTGCCAGTAGAAGTCTTCAAGAAAAAACTTGAGATTTCTTCCAGATGTGCCGGCCCAACCGGGCTGTAGTGGATATGTGGGTTCGCAGGCCGCTCCAAGGAACAGCCTGTTGGATCAATCCAGGTACCTACCTGCATGACGGTACATATCATGCCTCCAGCATACTATCATCCCACTTAACCTATGGAACCGATGCATTGAAAACATCAATACTATGCTAAATTTGTTTACATATAAGTAGCATTTTCAGCCGATTGGATGATTAAAGGAAAAAATCAGAAACGTGAGTCGGGCAAGTGTAGTCAACAAGAGGACTCTACTCTCCTCAGAAGCCGAGCAGAGTGCGTAACTAATCAGAGCCAGAGAGGCCATGATCCGGATCCAATTGTTGCAAATCATAATTATAGATCCATAAAGGATATAGCGTACGGCGTAAGAGCAGGTTAGCGGTGCCGACGCCCTCGGGTTCCTGCAGCCCGCCGCTTATAAGCAGCAGCAGAAGACCTTCGCTGTAGAGGGTGCTTCGGAGAGGGTGCCTCGGAGAGGGTGCTTCGGAGAGGGTGCCACAAGTAGGGTGCCGAGGCCCAGCAGTGCCCCAGTACCTGGGCAGCAGAGGAAGGGGTCGCCACAAGCCCATATTACTGACCCGTGTCATGAAGCCTCAGGCCGGGCTCGGGGAGAACAACAACTCCCGAAATCCTTTTCAGGTATGTTCCAGGTATGTACACGGCAGTGACTAGGGTGCAGTAGGCCGTACAGCCTACTGTCAGTTACAACAGCAGCTCGCCCCTACTCTGCCTCGCTGGGCGCCAAGACCCTAACGAGGATACAAGCAGAGTAGCGGAAGCAAGTACATGGGATATCCCTGTCATCCAGCAGTGGTGGTAGACTAAGTAGGGGGCCAGCGTCAGGCACCAGAACGACCTCAACGGACAAGGTCGTCCATGTGAGAGCAGAAACGCCACCTAAGTCAACCCCCTGCACTAGCCTAAAGCAGCTAAGTCAACCCCCTTGCACTAGCCTAAAGCACCAGCCGTCACCAAGTGTGGTAATGGCTGCCACGAGCCGGGTACCTCACCCTGCTGCCTGCCCCCAGTCACGCCACCAGAAAATGTGCAAAAGTCGTAAATACTGGAGCAAAGCGCGTATAATGAGAAGGGGAAGGGGGGGGGGGGGTAAAAACGTGGTGAGGCGTGGCACTGGGCCCCACCCCGCCACGCCCTGGTGCCAGCAGTCAGTGCCTACACACAGCCTCGCCAGTGGGTGCCAGCAAGCCCGGCACTAATGGCCACGATAACACGCCTCTCTAGACACTATCGCCCCTGGCTATCAACACCCGCCTTCTCTCTACTCTCACCCGGCGAGGGACCCCTTTAAAATATGTAAAGAGAACCAGCTCATCGTACATCACACCACAAGCAGCCCCCCTCCCCTGGCAAACTTTGCAATTTATAAGTGGCAAGATGGAGTTGACCTGAGGTATACTTATGGTATACTTAGGGTATACCTGGAGTGGGTTCCGAGATGTCTATTCCTCCCGATCCCGGCCTGTGAGATAACTTGATCTAAAAGGCTGTTGCTTGGAGCAGCTTCGCAAACCGCGTGCAGAATGGGTATCCTCTACCTGGGCATGCCTAGCAAGCCGCTGCTAGGCATGCCCAGGTAGACAAGGGTAAGGTGCATTCTGGTGCTACGAGGGACCCACAGACTGTTACCTCAGGAGGGGGGGGGGGGAGGTTCACCTACCTCCCTCTTTAAGAGGCGCTTGAACGGAGAACGACCCTTTACACAGCTGCTTACGAAAGGATTATGTATTTAAGATCATAAAGAAATGGTTCATTCTTCAAGACCTTAAAGAGTACATACCTGGAGAGGGTTTCGAGTTATATATATATATATATATATATATATATATATATATATATATATATATATATATATATATATATATATATATATATATTAGACAAAGGTAATAGAGGCATTTAGTTAAATCTGCATCAGGAGATGTTGCAAACTCCCAGAGATACTTGTAGCCGAGCATTTCGTTCCGGTGGTGTATCTTCTCCCAGTCAACGGGATGAAGCAAATCAAGAATGCAAACTTGCTAGAGTTAAGAGTGGCGCAGAGAAGTAACAGTAGCGTATTAGGGGGATTATTCCCCCGCTGTGTTAAGTAGTGGACGTGACGCAAGTTCCTCCCAGGTGAAGCAGTACATCCCCCCCCCCCCCACACAAACACCCTCCCCCCCAACACACAAACACCCATAATCCCCCCTTCCCCCACCCGCCCCATCTTCCTCCTCCCCCCCTCTCTCTCCCCCTCTCTCTAGTCACCGAATCTATATTCCACATTACCAGAGAGATGCCACTTTGACCCACCGTGCGGGGTGTTATAAGGATGGTGCGGCACAACCAGGCAGCCTCTTCTCTTCCTTATGGGGTTAGGCAGCAAGAGGCTGCTACTCTCTCTCTCTCTCCCCCGCCCGGCATACTTGCATCTCTCGAGCGCCAGCATTCAATATGCTAATCAGATTGATCTGAGGCCTTTGTATTCATAATGAGTGGCCGTCTTCGGGGCCGTGTTGAGGGCATTATTTACTAGCAGGGCACGTCAGGGCTGTGGGTTCTGGGTACTACTGGGTTCTATCTGCATGCGCCCTATACAATCAGGGCTTCCTCTAAGGCCTGCTCCTCCCTAACCCGGGCCCTCTCTACCCCTCGGCCTCCTCTCACTATCCCTAGCTTCCCCTCACCATCTCCAGCTTCCCCCCTCACCATCTCCAGCTTCCCCCCCTCACCATCCCCACCTTCCCCCTCACCCATGTGAGGGGAAGCACTCACTAGGAGGTCTCTCATCACCTTACCAGTCAAAACCCTCATCTTCGGAGACGCCCAAGGATGCTTCACCTTTAGACAACATACATCAACCCGTCCTCTCCATCTGCCACTTCGTAAAATATACGACTGTTTGCCTAACCTGACAGACACAAACCCGAGCAACCCACCTAACCTGTCGAGGCCCATGCATAGAAAACGTCAATATTACGATGCTTGAATTTGTAGTAACATGTTGCCCAATCTGTTTCATTCGCGCCTCCGTAAAAATGCGACGTAGTACCATTACACAATCCTGCTGCCTGATTGGGCCTTTCTCCCAGAATAAGGGAATCCACAGCCCTAAGCCCATTGACGATGTGTATTGAATTTTGTAACTAGCTCATGAAGACTAACTTGCTTCTTGAGGTTATCTTGAGATGATTTCGGGGCTTTAGTATCCCCGCGGCCCGGTCCTCGACCAGGCCTCCACCCCCAGGAAGCAGCCCGTGACAGCTGACTAACACCCAGGTACCTATTTTACTGCTAGGTAACAGGGGCATAGGGTGAAAGAAACTCTGCCCATTGTTTCTCGCCGGCGCCTGGGATCGAACCCGGGACCACAGGATCACAAGTCCAGCGTGCTGTCCGCTCGGCCGACCGGCTCCCATATATGTAGGCGGAAGTACATATATATCATAGTTACAATCAATGTTTTAATGTATGGATATGTGAAAACAACTTTCTATTGTGCTTGTAATAATAGGTATTTGTATGGTCACGGTTCCTGGTCACTAAGTTGACACGAGGAGTGCTCAGGATAGGCAGAGTCATCACCTATAGCCACCTGCCACAGGTAACGGACCAACCTTTGCAACCACGTGTGTCGCGCCACAATACAAATATTTACATCTGCAGGTTATCAGATGTAAACAAACGCGCCAAGACTCTCCAGGTCAGCATGTGGTTGTGACGGGACCCAGCCACGCTGTCATTAGTATTCCTGACGAAAGTCTTTAAGACTGTGAGGAGATGTAGAATCTCCTCGGCTAGTTTTCCTAGTTTCTAGAATAGGCTAGTCGCTCTAGGGACTCTAGAAACTGAAGCTTTCAAAATTTACATATACTTGTTGGGTGTCATATGAAAGCTTATGTTAAATGCTGGCAGTTAAAACTAATGAGAGGTCTGTGATTGCTCTGTAGAGAGAATTACAGCAAAATTTGCCTGTTCTGTGAAACAGAGAGGGTAGTATAACAAAAACCGTTAGAGGTGGAGGGGGGACAGTGGGGCGAACGCTGCCTCCCCCCCACCAAGGGAGACGTTGTGACGTTGTGTTAGGCCTCACCCTCCTTGTGACGTCACGCCACGCCACAGGCGAGGGGCACGTTTGATTGGTCTAGGCACCTACTCCTATGCCGAGTTTTGGCGCGAAAAGCTGTCATTGGAAGCGGCATCAGGACCAGTGCCGGCTTCCTGCTGATTGGTCAAGACAAGGTAGGGGGAGAAATATGGGCATGTGAGCCTCTCTAGCCGCCAAGAGAGTTTAGTTTGAATTGGGCAGCCAGGGTGTGAAGAAGTGTCTAGGTGCGGGGTGGCGGCCTGCCACCCCCACCACCGTTATCGCTCCTGTCGTTCTGTTTACTCATATTGCATGGCACTCCAGCCACCCTGGGTGTGTCGAAGCCCAAATTTGCGAGAAACTGGGACTTGGACTTTGAATTCCGCCCGACGTCGTCCATGTGGTAGGTGACGCCGGCCAGTGTCACCCTGTCACCCCAGTGTAAGAGCGAGTCATGCTCTGGTATGATGGGGTTGTTAGTGATCCCCCATCCTCATGTGTGTATAACCCCAGGCGCCACGTGGCCAACCCCTGGCCACCCGTGCGGCCCGGCCCGGGCCACCCACCTTACACCGCGCGCGAGCTCTGGGTGGGGTGGGGTGCTGTGACGTCACGCGCCACCCGTGGCCACCCTCCTGAAGGCCACGCAGTGGCCACATGTTGGCCACCACCTTTGGCCACCCCCTTGGCCACATTCCCAGGACAGCCTAGGCCACATCTTGTCGACGCACGAGGAGCAAGCTAAGTGTTGACAGCCAGGTGGTAAGGACCTGGGAAATGAGGAAATGTGTGGACGGAAACGTGAGTACTTTATCGGTGTCTCAGATTAGTGGAAATCATAGTAGAAAAGTTGTGTGAGCCCTAGCCCGGCCAGGCTAGGGAAGTAGCTGAGACGCCCGTCTGTGGCATGCCCAGGTGACTGTGGGGCAGTACCTGGAGAGGGAAATTGTCACTGTAAATCACGTAGTGTTATAATTATATATCTGTAGATATATTGTTGTGTGTAGACTGACTAGAGGTTGGGACCAGTCAGTGTAGAGAAATCATCATATAATGATCCAGTCTGGCGATTCTGTATAATCGTCCAGCCTTGGTTAGTGCCATGGTACCTCATTATGTAATTAGGCCAGGTTAGAGTTAATTAAGCAGGCCCGTGGGGCAGGGTTATTAGTGGATATCCTGAGGTCTGTATATGTCCTGGTGATTAATTTACATTGTTTATGTAAGGTATTTCCATGTGTTTCATTTGCATGATTGTTGTACTGGTTTGTGTGGTGAGTCAGTAGATGTGATCGCTGACTGATTGCCTAATGATGTCATTAGCATGGGGGGCATGCTGACGGTATCATTATGTGCAGGTTTGTGCAGTGTTATCAGGTATACTTATTACTGTCCTAGGAATGGTGTTGAGGATTTAAGGGACCCTTTGAGTATTCAGGGAAATTCTCAGTCACTTAATGGGAGCGAGCAATTGTTAATTTGCCTAATTATGGGAGAATTAGTGCCAGCTGTCCGCGTAGAGCGACGGTGTCTATATTAACGTATATTGTCTTGCTGAAGCCACCGGGATCGGGCGATCTTTTGCAAACGTTTGCAAGATTAGAGGACAGTAAGATTAGTATACCTTGATTGCAAAACCGTGTGTTATTACTGTGTGGGCATAGTAATTAACGAGTTGCAGTAGTCGCAACTGTATGTGGGCAGTGCTATTTTATGTTTTGCATGCCATTATATTTTGACCTATGTAACCTTAGGGTTACTTTGTTTTCTTTAAGTTGTGTTGAGTACTTAAGGATTCAGTGAGTTAATAGGGGTAATTAACTG
>WNGS01022461.1:0-10204 GCA_020271785.1 Procambarus virginalis
TTGTGAGAGTTTGGTCCACCAGGCTGTTGCTTTGGAGCGGCCCACATACCCATCACAGCCCGTTGGTCCGGGCTGTGATGGGTAAGTGTCCTTACTGTGCCATTAATTGAAGATGTGATCACAATACACCTTCACACGCCAGACCTCTACCAAGATGGGGAGCCCAAGGTGAACCTCTCGATGATTTCAATCATCCCAGGCTCCTCTGGCACTAATATATTCTCTCCCTCCCTCCCAGTCTCCCTCTCTCCCTCCCTCCCAGTCTACCTCCCTCCCAGTCTACCTCCCTCCCAATCTCCCTCCCTCCCTCCCAGTCTCCCTCTCTCTCTCCCTCCCAGTTTCCCTCTCTCCATCTCCGCAAATATCAGTCACCCAGACAACCAACCACACACACAAATGTATATATATATATATACAGTAGAGAGGAATCACCGGAGCATGTAGAGATAATCATCGGTACGGGCTGCTGTGTAGAACACCCCCAGCGAGCACCTGACGCTCCTGGAACACCGTGAGAACACCAGCTATAACATAAGAATATGGAATATAGGGCACTACAGGAGGGGAGGATCTATTGCCCCATACGAGGCAGCTCCTATTTATATCCACATAAACTTGTATATGCACACACAAATGTCTAACCTACTCTTGAAACAATCCACCGATCCTACCTATGTTGCCCGGTATTTTGTTCCATAAATCAATAACCATGTTTCCAAATCAGTATTTACTATAGTCTTTACCGATTCTAAACTTATTCAATTTACACGAAGGGCAGCGACGGCTACGGGGAATGCCAAACATGGAGAGCAAACCTCATGAACTCCCAAAAGGCGAACTTTCCAACCTAACATGTCAAAGAGGAACCGTGAGCAAGAGGTTATCTTGAGATGATTTCGGGGCTTAATGTCCCCGCGGCCCGGTCCTCGACCAGGCCTCCACCCCCAGGAAGCAGCCCGTGACAGCTGACTAACTCCCAGGTACCTATTTACTGCTAGGTAACATGGGCATCAGGGTGAAAGAAACTCTGCCCATTGTTTCTCGCCGGCGCCCGGGATCGAAATTAAAAAAAAAATAGACCATGAAATTCCACAATGAGCCAGCGACTACTCTGTACTATCAGTACAAAGTTAAAATGAATCTCAAAAGTAGAAGAGCAAAATACAAAAGAGGAATATGCCAAAATAAGGAAGTTCCAGAAAATGGTGCAACTGTAAGACAAAAGTCAATGTCTGGTGGTATTCCATGATAGCCATTTATTATTATTAACATCTTCATATCCAAGACATTGTCTAAGGTCTTAGCAAGTGTGAAAGGCAGGAACATACTGGTGTAAACTCATGTTAGTGTCCATGCTCTGTGACCTTCCTACTTAACTCTCTTTCAAATACATTTATCATGTGTAATATTAGTACTGTTGATCTGTAACTTTTTACTTCAGTGTATTTAAAGGTTCAGTGACAATGGTCGTAGTGTGTCCTCAGTGTTTAACTCATTTCTTTGTTGTTGTTACTGAATATTCCGCCTCCCGCTCGCGAGGCACCAAGCAACGGGAGGTTATAAATCCGGATTTTGATAAGAACTATTTTTTTGTTTCTCTCAATTTCACAGGTCTCGTAATCTCTCTGCCTCTCCTGGATTATATATGCTTCTTATACGACCATCTTCATGTTATACTCGGAGTGGAGTGTGGGATTTTAGTAGTTATGTGATATGTTTCCTTCCTCTGTCAAGACGGCACCGTTCTTGTTTCAATCTGCGTCTCTGTCTCCGTCTCCCTCTCTCTCCGTCTCCCTCTCTCTCCGTCTCCCTCTCTCTCCGTCTCCCTCTCTCTCCGTCTCTCTCTCCCTCTCCCTCAGCGGTACATGACTATATAGCTTGAACCACTGTGCCTATCCCCTCCACACAGTGATTTAGGTGAGCACTATTCACATTATCTTGCTAGTTAATTTCTGCGAGGTCACTGTCTATTAGTTCTCAGTTAAAAGCTTCTTATTGAAATTGCAGAGTTTTCCTCCACGTGGATTTGAGTCAAGCGGTGAAGATCAATTGTTTACGCTTGTCTGAACTTAAGATTCGCTTGTGATATGAGAACGTGCATTTGAATCATGGTGAAAATAACGTCTAGCGTTTCCTTCTCTACGTGATGCTACAATTTTGTTGGCTTACGGCAAATGTTTCACAGACTCTTCCATGGGGGCCATATGTATGTCTCATTTAGAATGTTTGCTGGGATTCTCTCTGGTACCCAACCACTTGGGCTGGACGGTAGAGTGACGGTCTCGTTTCATGGAGGTCGGCGTTCAATCCCCGACCGTCCAAGTGGTTGGGAACCATTCCTTCCCTCCTTCCCATCTCAAATCCTTATCCTGACCCGTTCCCAGTGCTATATAGTCGTGTTGGCTTGGTGCTCTCTCCTGATAGTTCCCTTCCCTTCTCTGGTATAGCGGTATTTGCCATGTTCCTCCTGGTTGATGGGGTTCTGGGAGTTGTTCTACTCGCCAAGTCCGGCCCGAGGCCAGGCGTGACTTGTGAGAGCTTGGTCCACCAGACTGTTGCTTGGAGCGGCCCGCAGGCCCACATATACCTGCTTGATGGGGTTCTGGGAGTTGTTCTACTCCCCAAGCCCGGCCCGAGGCCAGGCTTGACTTGTGAGAGCTTAGTCCACCAGGTTGTTGCTTGGAGCGGCCCGCAGGCCCACATATACCTGCTTGATGGGGTTCTGGGAGTTGTTCTACTCCTCAAGCCCGGCCCGAGGCCAGGCTTGACTTGTGAGAGCTTGGTCCACCAGGCTGTTGCTTGGAGCGGCCTTGGAGTGCAACACCTCGCCGGCGGCTCTCCACACGACCACAAGCATCAAGCAGTATGCAAACGAGTAGGGCGTTGGTGGCCTGCCTCCGTTGTCTCCTCACTCAACCTCACCTTTGACGCAAATGTACAACTTCAAATGTCACTATAAATACGATGTATTTCTATTGGTTTTATTTTCGTTCAACAGATGACTAATATTATTTAAATTACTAAAATTGTACTGTAAGTTGCCATTTTTGTAAACATTTTCAAATCACATTTAGGAATTACCTTCGAAAATCAGTAATAATTGTATTTACAAACAAGACCTATAACAAATAATCGCATTTACAAATAATTACTACTTATTACAAACACTTCTCTATAACAATTTATTACTATGAAGTTTACAAACATTATGGAGAATACTGACGCTTTCTCTCCTTTTTCTTTGTGATCATAACATACATATTAGGTCCAGATTTGCCAGAATCCACTCGGTAAAACATGTAAACTATTGGGACCTACCAAAGAGCTTAAATATGTATTATCTTGAGCGCAGGCGGGAGAGATACATAATAATTTACACGTGGAAAATATTAGAGGGGCTGGTCCCAAACCTGCACACAGAAATAACACTACATGAGACCAGGAGGCATGGCAGGATGTGCAGAATACCTCCGTTGAAAAGTAGAGTGCAACAGGTACTCTGAGAGAGAACTATCAATATCAGAGGCCCGAGACTGTTCAACACGCTTCCACTACACATAAGGGACATAACTGGCCGACCCCTCACAGTTTCAAGAGAGAACTTGGTAAACACCTTCAAAGAATACCTGCGCGGGTAAACGGCAGGAGCAACTTCCATTTCAAACTTAAGATGTTGGATTACACGCTATATTCCTTAAAGCATTTAACTGAGGCCTACGCCAACCAGCCTATGTCCGTCCATTTCCCCTACAAATTTCGCCGAGTCTATCCTCCAACTTTGGACAGACATTCTCTTACAGTATAATTCAAATTAAAGTTACTATCTTTTGATACTTTATGGATATCTGCCAAGATAAGAAATGTCGAGCGAACTACAGTAGAAGCTTTCAAGAGAGAAGTGAACAAGTTTCTGGTGGAGTTAAGTGATCAACCTGGCTATGATGACTATGTGACCCGTGCGGGCTACGAGAACAAACAGCTTGACATGCCGGACCATCACCATAGAAGGCTGGCAACAGCCAGAACCCGAGAAAACCAACTCTTGAAATTCCCCACAGGCAAGACACAACCATTACAACACCTATCAATAACAACAACAAAAGTAACAACTATAATAATACTGCTTTACAATATCTACTGTAGAGCAAATCTACAGCCTCTAGGAAGCGAACTTTTATTTGTGTCCTCTTAAACGTTCATTTTTTGTATAAAATCACATATGTAACTGTATAACCTTGCATAATACTATCATTATTCTCGTAAAGTTACGGAATAATGATATTTGTAATATCATTATTCCCGTAAGTTACAGTCATAATGATATTACAAATATCATTATTCCCGTAACTTTACGGGAATAATGATAGTATTATGCAAGGTATGTTACAAATATCATTATTCCCGTAAAGTTCCGTAAAGTTACAGGAATAATGACATTTGTAATATCATTATTCCCGTAAAGTTACGGGAATAATGATATTTGTAATATCATTATTCCCGTAAAGTTACGGGAATAATGACATTTGTAATATCATTATTCCCGTAAAGTTACGGGAATAATGACATTTGTAATATCATTATTCCGTAAAGTTACGGGAATAATGACATTTGTAATATCATTATTCCCGTAAAGTTACGGGAATAATGATATTTGTAACATCACTTACAATATAATCAACCTTTTTCTGTATATACAAGACCAAAATGTCAAAACCGTGTCCCTTCCAACACAACGCCCGCCGCGTCCGTTTGTCTCGTATATAACAAAGTCCGTTTACCATTTTATATCCATTAAAATGTCCACAACACGGAGGAATTGTGTTCGTATTTTATTACGTGTCACGGGACGCGTGGATTTTATTTCAACCAAGACGCCGCCGCCAACTTCACAACTGGATATACAATTTACATAGAACATCAGTACACCCAAGTATCAATACAACAGTGGTATAAAGTTAAGGAAAGCTACGTTCATTCATCATCAGATAACATCCACACTTCTCCTTCCGCATTTCTCGGATGATATGAATTAGTATTTTAGATAACGCATTTCTAACACTCAGTGATGACTATGGACGCCGTCTGGATGAGGACCCAGGCATGAGTACCGGGTGATGGTGATGAGTAAGAGCGAGCCGCATAACTTCACTTATCCAGCCGGCATTCACAACATTTAGTTACTCAGTCCAATATATATAAATTGACAGCCGATCCGGGAAAACAAAGCGAGATCCCTTTACCCCCGCTGAGGGTCGACACTCCCTGTGTGGCATCCGGGAGCAAGAGCCTTATGATATACATCACTGTGTGTTGGTAGTGTCGCTAGCCTCAGCGTGGGTGTAGCTCCACTTGTTGAGGCAACAGTGCTCCAGTGATCCAAGGGTTCATTGTTATCCCTTGACCCAAGGGATAACAGGTCAAGTACGGCGATGGGATGTATCGCCGTACTTGGGACGTACTTGGTCACCTGGGATGTATCCTACTGGTGAATTTTGTCAAAGACAACGCGAAGAGTAACTGTCAGTTAAATCAAATCCAAGCACAGTGGGAAGCTCTGTACCTCAGGGTACAGTCCTTGCACCACTGCTTTTCCTTATTCTCATGTCAGCTATAGACAAAAATACACGTCTCGGCTCCCTGTCATCTTTTGCAGATGACAAAATTCAGCATTAAAATTACTTCTCTAGAAGACATTAAAAACCAGACACTGATATTAATAAAGTCTTCGATTAAGAAGCAGAAAATAACATGATGTTTAACAGTGATAAATTCCAGGTACTCAGGCACGGTAAAAATGAGGACCTTAAACATAATACAGGGTACAAAACAATCAAATCTGCCCATAGTAGGAAAGCAACATATAAATTGTTTGGGAATAATGATGTCCGACGACCTAACGTTTAGGGAGCATAACCAAGCAAATATTGCGTCAGCCAGAAAAATGATCGGATGGATTACGAGAACTTTCAAATCCAGGGATCCCATCACAATGGTTGTACTCTTCAAGTCACTTGTGTTGTCCCTTCTTGAGTACTGCTCAGTACTCACTTCCCCCTTCAGAGCAGGAGAGATTGCTGAAATAGAGGGAATACAGAGAACACACATGGCCCCGTATATGCCCCCCGCGGCCCGGTCCTCGACCAGTTACACATTCCCAGGAAGCAGCCCGTAGCGGCTCTCTATCCCTCAGGAACCTATTTCCTGAGGATGGAAAGGTGCATCAGGATGAAAGAAACTCTTCCCATTTGTTTCCGCCTCAGCCGGAGATTGAACCCGGAACCTTAGGACTACGAATCCCGAGCGCTGTCCACTCAGCCGTCAGGCCACTCCCATATAGTGTTATCAAGGATGTACTCCGTTGCAAAGGTAACTACCACGTGTTATCAGGGTGAAGATGCGACAGGAAGCCAGACTTGTCATCAGTGACATGAGCTAATAACAGCTGACTAGTGTTTACCTCCGTTTTCTTATACAACTTCCTGCCACGTACCGGTAACTTAACTGTTCTGAGGAGAGCGGTTAAGATTGAAGCCAGTTAGTAGCAGACGCTTAAATGTTCGCACGTGTTTAATTTTCGCCCTACGCTGTCTATAAAATAAGTCGTCTAAACCACTCACTAACTTGATGCCAGTTTTATACACACCACATATACAACGCTGTATTGTCAAGCTTCTTGTTGCTGTATTAATGCGCACGGGTTATAGCGCACTCGGCAGCATGCGCTGGCAAGGTTCAGCGTCAATGGTGTAGTGCGTTTTGTTCTGCTTGTGTAGCATAGTTTCGTTAAAACCGTGGAAGTGAGCGAGCAGTCAACTTGTGTGTGTTTTATTCCGCTGTTGTGGTGCATGTTGACCACAAATTCTATGTTCAAGTTCACTACAGTATGTTGTTGGTGTGATTATTGTCTACCTTTTCCTTCTCTCCTCCCCATGTGGTGAGGTCCAGCCACACCCACCCACACACAGTGCTGTGGTGGAGGCTGACTCTATACACAGCTTCAAGTGTAGATATGATAGAGCCCAGTAGGCTCAGGAACCTATACACCAGTTGATTGACAGTTGAGAGGCGGGACCAAAGAGCAGAGCTCAATCCCCGCAAACACAACTAGGTGAGCAACTACGTGAGCACACACACAGTAATGTGGTAGAGGCTGACTCCATACACAGTTTCAAATGTAGATATGATAGAGCCCAATAGGCTCAGGAACCTGTACACCAGTTAATTGACAGTTGAGAGGCGGGACCAAAGAGCCAGAGCTCCCTGCAAGCACAAATAGGTGAGCACACAAAGAGCAGCGGCCGAGCGGACAGCGCTCTGGAGTCCTACACCAAAGGGCCCGGGTTCAATTCCCGGTCGAGGCAGAAAGAAATGAACTGTTTATTTCACCCTATGCAGTAAATAGGTACCTGGGAGTCAAACAGCTGCTACGGGATGTATCCTATGGATGTGTATATGTATGAGAAATATGTAGTAGATATGATATACAGGTGACCACTCCTGGCTCACCTGTATACTGTATGTATGCTCATACATCTATATGCTCACCTGTATACTGCTCACCACCCTTGAAAATATGTCGGGAATCAATATGTTAGACAGCTGACGGTTAGAAAGGCGGGGTCGAAGAGCTAACAGCTGGATCATGCAGCCACAGTCAACAGACAGATGAGGTGACGAAACACCCCGAGAAACTACATGTACTGAAGGCCGCAGTGTTAGATCACGTGGTTGCTAAACAAAGCACTCGAAGCTCTGATCAAACGTCTTTCAATACTCTACAATGCTTCATTGGAGAGGGAGGAACTAGGGGAACTATCAGGGGAAAGCACCAAGCCATTACGACTATACAGCACTGGGAAGGGGTCAGGATAAGGATTTGGGATGGGACGGAGGGAAAGGAATGGCGCCCAACCACTTGGACGGTCGGGGGATTGAACGCCGACCTGCATGAAGCGAGACCGTCGCTCTACCGTCCAGTTCAAGTGGTTAGGTAGAACTACCTGATAGCTGGAAGACTGCTTATGGCATACTTATAAGAAGGTGGATAGACATGAGGCACAAAATAACAGACGGGAATGGTCGGAGGGAATGGAATGACCCTAAAAGATCCCAGGGGATATGACCAGAAGGTAACTAGTGGGTCACTATTTTCGGGCAACAAACTATGGACCGAAAGCCCCAACATCAAAATCTTTGACAAGAGTGCTAAGAAGTAAGACCACGAAACACAATGACCCCACAGCGTCTGCATCACGTTGGACAACAGGGGTTTAGAACAGTGTGTCACCGCAAAAGGGGACCCCAAGGAGTGAAAGGAAGTGCCCAGGAGCTGAAGCACACACAAAAACACCCCCCCTTCCCATCCTCGCCAACACCCACAGAGCCCTGGTACATAATGCGGGAGCTGGCCACCGTATTATCACATAATGTCATGTCGACTGTACACGTTCTAATAGCGAGTGAACCCCACTATTACCCCGCCACAAGACGCGCGCATCCTCCTCCCAGCTATTACGCCCAAGGTAATATTTAGATACTTCCAATATGGTGTACACGCACACACTAAATCCACACTGGCGCCCTTGAAGACGTCTCTAGACAAAAGTGTGTACATTGGAAAGTCAATCAGGTTTTTCTTCTCATAAAGGAACTTATCACAAGGAGTTACACACATACAAATAATGAGAGGTTATGTGATGACAATGGTTGGATGACGTTGTGGAGAAGGTTGTGAGGGCGATGAGTGAGGTGAGGAGATTGTGAGTGTGGTTGTGAGGCTGGAGGGCCAGGTGTAGGTGAGGACACACCTGCTACCCCCTTACAACCACCTTTTGGCTACCTACACACACCAGGTGGTTCAGGCCTCAGCAACACCACCTGCGGAGTGAGCAGGCGTGCTCACCCCTCCTGCTAACTTGTACAGTAGGCAGACGAGGAGTCACAATAACGTGGATGAAGTATGTTGACCAGACCACACACTAGAAGGTGAAGGGACGACGACGTTTCGGTCCGACCTGGACCAGTCTCACAATCGACTTGAGAATGGTTCAGGACGGACCGAAACGTTGTACAGTAGTACTACTTGTACTACAGTACAAGTAGTACTACTTGTAAGCAGTAAAGTGACACACTTCCTCCCCACCCCCCTACTCCCCCCCCCCTCTAATAAAAAGGGGTGCGGTTTAGATGAAGGGATTGGGGAGTGCTGTATGATTGGGTGGTGGGGTAGGAAGATTGTGACGGCCTGGATTGGTGGGGTATTAAACATAATAGCCTGGGCGTTGACCAGACCACACACTAGAAGGTGAAGGGACGACGACGTTTCGGTCCGTCCTGGACCAGTCTCACAATCGACTTGAGAATGGTCCAGGACGGACCGAAACGTCGTCGTCACTTCACCTTCTAGTGTGTGGTCTTTTCAACTTACTTTAGCACCGTTATCTGACTCCTCGCCTGCAACCTGGGCGTGTATACATCTACCTCACACTACACAGCATGTAGGAATGCATAGTGTGTCCACCCTTAACTATGACTTAACCTGTGTTATATCGTTGTTCTGAGCACGTCAACAACTACACATCACTCAGAACAAAAACACCACACCCAGAAGAACATAAGTTTTAAGGACGTTTTCATGAAAATTAAATTAAAATTCAAGTCAATTTCATAAAAATCTAAATTTAACAATTCAATTCAATACAATAAGTTCCTGGAGCAATCGCGCGTGACCCAGAAACTTTTCCAATGTGGTTTCATAGATCAATATAATTCGTATCTTGTTTTGACTTAATGCTGAGTTTGCAACATTTGCTGTGATACTACTCTACGGTCAGGAGACACTGAACACAAACCTAGACCACTAATCATTACGTGTTTGTCCACGTGCGAAACATGTACATCTTTTCCCGATCATGGCGGCTGAGTTCGTATTTACGAAACAGTTTACGAAGTTATACATCCTTGTAACTCAAGATTATTATTGCTATAAACAATTTCGCAGCGCTTCGACACTCCAAAATGTAAACAACCCGCCATGATCAAGGAAAGATCTACAGGTTTCGCAATTGGTGCACAAATCCTCGATGAATAGTGACCTTGCCGTGTCCCACGAGACTCCCTCTCGAATATGCATCCCCAGCATGGAACCTTACTAACAAAAGGACAAGAACAAGGCTAACAAATGTCCAAAGATATGCAACGGGAT
>WNGS01022475.1:48852-66982 GCA_020271785.1 Procambarus virginalis
AGAAGAAGAGAAGAGCATCAAACGTAGAGAGAGCAGCAGCAGCAGCAGCAGCAGCAGCAGCAGCAGCAGCAGCAGCAGCAACTGGAACAGGAGCAGCAGTTGGTGCAGTATGGAGGCTGCTTCCCCCACCCACCCTCTCCTCCCCCCACACACATCACTACACACACCTATACGTCCCGTAGAGCCATTCAGAACACCCTTGTAAGATGCCAGGGCTGCACCTATTGTCCAGACCTCCACCCCGCCACGTCACCGCCCACACCACCCTCACCCCCGCCCACGACTCTAAAATAAAGGTGGTCACTAGAATACACACACACACACAACACACACACACAAACACACATAAACACACACATACACATACACATACACACACACACCACACACACACACACACACACACACACACACACACACACACACACACACACACACACACAGAGGAAGCGGCCCGTAGCAGCTGTCTAACTCCCAGGTACCTATTTACTGCTAGGTGAACAAGGACATCAGGGTGAAAGAAACTCTGCCCATTTGTTTCCGCCTCCGCGGGGATCGAACCCGGATCCTTAGGAATGCGAATCCGAGCGCTGTCCACTCAGCCGTAAGGCCCCTAGATCTGTCCCTCTGTGTACTACACTTGACTCGCTACACCGGGTGACTAGTGTCTGTATTACATCGACTCAGCACACCTCTGGAAGGTTCAGGAAGCTCCAGCACACCTCTGGAAGGTTCAGGAAGCTCCAGCACACCTCTGGAAGGTTCAGGAAGCTCCAGCACACCTCTGGAAGGTTCAGGAAGCTCCAGCACACCTCTGGAAGGTTCAGGAAGCTCCAGCACACCTCTGGAAGGTTCAGGAAGTTCCAGCACACCTCTGGAAGGTTCAAGAAGCTCCAGCACACCTCTGGAAGGTTCAGGAAGTTCCAGCACACCTCTGGAAGGTTCAGGAAGTTCCAGCACACCTCTGGAAGGTTCAAGAAGTTCCAGCACACCTCTGGAGGTTCAGGAAGTTCCAGCACACCTCTGGAAGGTTCAGGAAGTTCCAGCACACCTCTGGAAGGTTCAAGAAGTTCCAGCACACCTCTGGAAGGTTCAGGAAGTTCCAGCACACCTCTGTAAGGTTCAGGAAGTTCCAGCACACCTCTGGAAGGTTCAAGAAGTTCCAGCACACCTCTGGAAGGTTGAAGAAGTTCCAGCACACCTCTGAAGGTTGAAGAAGTTCCAGCACACCTCTGGAAGGTTGAGAAGTTCCAGCACACCTCTGGAAGGTTGAAGAAGTTCCAGCACACCTCTGGAAGGTGAAGAAGTTCCAGCACACCTCTGGAAGGTTGAAGTTCCAGCACACCTCTGGAAGGTTGAAGAAGTTCCAGCACACCTCTGGAAGGTTGAAGAAGTTCCAGCACACCTCTGGAAGGTTGAAGAAGTTCCAGCACACCTCTGGAAGGTTGAAGAAGTTCCAGCACACCTCTGGAAGGTTGAAGAAGTTCCAGCACACCTCTGGAAGGTTGAAGAAGTTCCAGCACACCTCTGGAAGGTTGAAGAAGTTCCAGCACACCTCTGGAAGGTTGAAGAAGTTCCAGCACACCTCTGGAAAACGAAGGAACTTGGCGAGCAGGGATCACAGCAGCGGATGGGAGTGGAGGAGGAGGTACTGCGCCAAACACAGCCTGTTCCCATGTACTGAAAGGTGGGCTGGCCGTGGATAATAATAGCCTGGTGGGTCCTGAGCAGGGGAAGCTCTTCATTAGTCGACAGAGACGTCATGGGCTCCATAGAACCATTCAAATTACTTACATATATTTGAATTTAACATCAAACTAATTACTTTTTTTATTTCTCACTTAAATGTAAAGCGTTTTCTTCCCTTGGTTTCCCTTGCGTTTTCTTTCACTTGGTTCCCCCCTTTCCATTTTCTTTAATATGTTTAATACCATGAAAGTAACGAAGATTAATGCATATATCTACACAGAACATTAGTTGTGTTATAGGTACGACCTTTAACAAATAAAAACAATTATTATAATTATTTAAAAAATAATGAAGTCAGATGACAACCTGCCACTTTGTATAGCCTACTAATTCCTGTAATTATTTAATTAACATCACTTGAACGCTCTTAATGACAATCGTTAATTTAACCAAATTTGCCAGATATGCGTCTTAGAAGTTTCCCGGCTAATTTGTGGACTAATTATCTACGTCAGGAATGATTGGCGTGACGGACCGTTAGGCTTGAGAAGAGTAGAAAGGCCATAATTACATTTGTATGACCTTATACTGATAGCTAAAGGGATGTGCCCAAGGGCATCGTCTAACAGCCTGGTTGACCAAACCACAAACCAAGAGGTCTGTAATACACATACATTAGTCACACCCTGTGTGGGCCGACCCGGTGTATAACATAGATGAAGGACACTAGGTGTCTTAGTGTAGTACAGTGTTGTACACCCTCCCAACACCTCTCTCCTTGTCTCTTGATATCTCATCTGTACCTGGATTGTACCTGGATGGGGTTCTGGGAGTTCTTGTATTCCCCAAGCCGGAGGTCAGCCTTGACTTGTGAGAGCTTGGTTTAACAGGCTGTTGCTAGAGGGGGCGGCCAGCAGGCCCACCTATCTAAGAACTCTATTGATCAGGCCAGGAATCGAACCCATGACGTCCAGAATCACCCTCAAATGTACACAGTACCGTGATCACCTCACCACTGATGGTCTACTGTTGGTCACGGTACTGTGATGCCCGGACGGAATCACAGTGAAGAACGGTAGACAGTTGGTGTGAGACTCTCTACCCCACCAACTGCCTATACATTTTTTGCATTTGGCCTCCAACACCTTCCGCAGGGAAAGGAGTGAAGGAGCAAGGGGGATGGGAGGAAAAGGAAGAGGGGTGATGAGGCAGGAGAGGAGTGAGGGGAGAAGGTGAGGGGTGATGAGGCAGGTAAAGGCAAGTCGTGTGGGACAGAGAGGTTATGGGGGGGGGGGGAAGTTGAAGCATTGAGCGGACTTCCCGAAGCAGGAGGAGGAAAGTTGAAGCATTTAGCAAACTTGCCGAAGAAGCAGGAGGAGGAACTTGAGGCAACAAGGTATTCTTGGGGGGTCATTAACGCTGGCAGCCTCACCTGGCTCTGGGTCTGAGGCTGGTCTGGCGGCACCACTGAGAAATACAGACCAGCTTAAGAGACACTGAGCAATAAATGCCACTAAGAAAAATGATAGGTTGGATAACAAGAACCTTTCACACTTGAGATGCTATACCGATGATACTTTTCAAGACGCTAGTGCTCTCTAGAGTGGAGTACTGCTGCACAATGACAGCCCCTTTCAAAGCTGGAGAAATTGCTGATCTGGAGAGCGTGCAGAGATCCTTTACTGCTAGAATCCACTCAGTAAAACATTTAAACTACTGGGACCGACTAAAGAGCCTAAATCTGTATTCTCTTGAGCGCAGGCGGGAGAGATATATAATAATTTACACATGGAAAATGATAGAGGGGCTGGTCCCAAACCTGCACACAGAAATAACATCACATGAAACCAGAAGACATGGCAGGATGTGCATAATACCCCCATTGAAAAGCTGAGGTGCAACAGGTACTCTGAGAGAGAACTCTATCAACATCAGAGGCTGTTCAACACGCTTTCACTACACATAAGTGACATAACTGGCCGACCCCTTGCAGTATTCAAGAGAGAACTGGATAAGCACCTCCAAAGGATACTGATCAACCAGGATGTGGCTCATACCTCAGGCTGCGAGCACCCGCGTCCAACAGTCTGGTTGACCAGTCCAGCAACGTGGAGGCCTAGTCGACGACCGGGCCGCGGGGACACTAAGCCCCGGAAACACCTCAAGGTAGGTCCAGCATTATCTGAGCCAGGACACCAGCTGACACGTTAAACACCGAAGGATATGGTACCGTCGTAGCACGGGCAGCTCTGGCACCACAAGTATATGTAGCAGTAAGAGCAGAAGCAGAAACACAGTAATAATAATAATAATAATAATAATAATAATAATAATAACTATTCTGTACAATGATATCACATTAACGTGATGTATCAGTCAGAAAATCTGTCGAAGCCACGAGGAGGCTTCCAGCTGGAACCCTCAGGATCCCTAGAGGATTCGGTGGAATCCCAGGTTGCATTGCCTTTGACCATGTCGTGGTGTAGTGGTCTAGAGCGTGTGCTTAGGAGTAACAAGTGAGCGGGTTCGAATCCTCCTCATGGCTCCTACTGATTTTCTCAATAACTGTTTTAGTAAAAAATAGTGAGCCAACAGCAGCAGCAAGAGGACAACATCTAGTCATAAATACACTAACTTGACACGTCCAATTACCGTTGAAGCACTGATGGTGCAAGGGTTTCAACATTGAGGTACTTGGGATTAAAGGGGTCAGCTGAAGTAAGATCACGGAGGTAATTGGGCCACGGTGGTAACTGGGCCACGGAGGTAAGTGGGCCACGTAAGCGACAGGAATGTGATAAAAGCCTTGAGTTGGCAAGGGCGTCGAGTGAGAGGTTGTGGTTGTACTGCGGGAGGCGGCGAGGAAGGTGGTCCTCCTGACGCAGCAGTCTGAGGAAGGGAGGAAGGCCGCCGCCAGTATCGACCAAGACCTCTGGGGCCAGCCAGCTCCTCAGCTCAGAGCCAGAAGAGCAGCCTCCTCCACCTCCCCGCTCTCTTCCTCTTTATTTTCTTGCTCCTTATCCATATTCTCCCCTTCTTTCTTTTTCCAATTTCAACTGATCTTCCACTTCGTCCTACTGCTCCTAAGCCCTCTCTTCTCCTTCCCCCTTCTCCTCCCTTTATATATCCTCTTCCTCGTTCTCTATCCTCGTCAATATCCTCATCCTTCTCTAATTGCAAAAAGTTGAAAGCAAGCTAGAGGGAGTGCAAAGAACAAATGAACTACTGCCATCATCACAAAATAAAGTCATTTAAACACGATTTTGAAGAACTTATTTCCTATTAAGCATCGCAAACCCCAAAGGAACCTAATTCAGAGATATAGAAGGAATTCGATACATTTAAACAACAAGAGATACACTTGACATTCAATGCTATTACACAACGAGAAATAACATCTTGGAGCTCCTGAGAAGGAAGCACAACCCAGAGTGAGCTAGCGGTTACTTGGCTACAAAGCGACATAACATTGCACTACATTACCCTCTCATGTCACAAGTTGAATGTCCAACTTTAAGAATATAGATTTTAATTAAATGCAATACCTTCGGACTGCTCTGTCCCCTTTACAGCAGTGCGCCTCCTCACAGACCATCCTAATTGCCAGCAGGATTGGATATCTTGTCTCCTGATGGCTTTGCCGAGTCACCATTCCCTCGATACAATCCTTGAATCCGATACCTTTGATGTCGTTCTTCGTAAGTATTTTTTGCTCTCGTGTTGGCGTCCGGAGCGATGTCTAAGAGTCTTAGGCGCTTCTCAGCACACGCGGTGCTCAAGCCTCCCAAGCTTGGTAATTTCTTTTGATATTATTTGAATACAATACTCAAAGCAAACCTTCAATTATTTCTTAGCTTTACCAACGCTGTAACTGGTGACACCTTCCAGACACGTGAAAGTTACTGTGTCGCAGCTTCACGATAGTTATGAAGTAGTGCTATAAAGTGGAGTCAAAAAGTTATGGCTTGTATCTCGAAATTCACAGCATCAGCAGCAGTAACAGTAGTATTATTACTAGCTGCAGCAGTAGCAATAGCAGCAGCAGCAACAACAACAATAGTAGTAACAGCAGCAGCAAGAGGTGACAGTAGAGGTGACAGCCGTAAGATTAGTTTTGGTATTTTTCATTTCCTGTTAAACTTCCATGTACGATTTTCGATAGTGAATAGTTGAAAGATTAATTGTTTTCCGTCGGCATTAACAGCGGGTTGGAGAGGAGAGTGAGGAGAAAGCTCTCTATTATTTGTTCACCCTGACCTCGACTAATATATATCACAGTGACCATTCCCCGCCTGTGGCCGTCACCACAAGCGCGTCACCCGGGATATGCAGCCTCAGCGCTCAGTCAACGCATCACTTTACGTAAATTAACCGAATGCTTCAGCTCACGCGATCTGTCCAGACCGTGAGACGGCAACAAGTAAAAAAAATTACAGCATGTGTTACGCAATTGATTTCAAAGGACAAGAGAAACGAGTAACAAGCGAGGATTATTTGAACAGTAGCTCTTCCTCGACTCACAATGCTTTCACCATTGTAAATGTACATTAATGACACTGTGTAGAAGACACATCGAACACTTTATGTAAGGCATACATAAATCTGTGTATCTATGTATTTACGTATATAGGTTAGCTTAGCATTTTAAAAGCACCGACTCACCTTCAGTGGTTGATTGATCAATAAACCCTTGAAATATATGTTTAACACATCTCTAACCCTGTCCATGGAGGACAGAAGAAAATGTATATATGCTGGTTAGCATTGTAAATGTGTGGCCACGTCTGTGGTAGAAAACAATAAAAAAAAATGCTTTCTGGTTCCTCTGTTCTCCTCCTCCTCCTCCTCCTCCACCTCCTTCTCTTCCACCTCCTCCTCCTCTACCTCGTCCTCCACATGCCCTGAAGGAGGTAGCGTATGTATAGTGACCTACTGAGATAACCACTCGACCTTGATCTTTACACCGACGTCTTTCCCTTTTTATCACGCTAAGGTCTAAATTTACACCATTTCACACAGTCTTCAGACTTAAGACTCGTACCACAAGAGGCTCACAGAACCTTGGGGGCAACGTGGTTTTTTTTGTTGTTGTTTAAGATTCAGCTACTGGGATAAAAACGTTCCAAGTAGCACGGGCTATGGTGAGCCCGTAGTGGACTTACATAGCACAGGAGCGGAGCTGTAACTGAGCAACATGGACATTGGGAGCGGTGGCCGTCGGTGTTGGAGGCCCTTCTGGTGAAGAGCAGGTCTCTTCTACCCTCACTTCTCTTCCACCTGATCCTACTCATCATCATTCTGAATCCTCTTCACCTCTCAAGAGCAAAGTGATGGTGAAGGAGGAGGAGATAGGCGAGGTTAAAGAGAAGTAGCCACTCCACCGAGAGGTCAGGAGGCTTACCTCTTACCCTCCTCTACATGCCCTCAATCTCTCGGCAGAGCATTACCAGTAGAGTGAGGCCAGGGGGGGGGGCATACCTGGAGAGGGTTCTGGGTGTTCTTCTACTCCCCAAGCCCGGCCCGAGGCCAGGCTTGACTTGTGAGAGCTTGGTCCAACAGGCTGTTGCTCGGAGCGGCCCGCAGGGCCACATATCTTCCACGGCCTGGTTGGTCCAGCAATTTTTGCTAGAACTTATCTAAGTGAGGTGAAAGGGATGATCGGAGGGGACGGGTAGGGAGGGAGGGAGGACAGAAGACGACAGGCACGAGACGGGCAAATGAGGGGAGAAGGAGGGCCAAGGGTAGTGAAAGGGGAGTTAGACGAGGGGCGTGTTTTAGGAATGAGGGGAAGGGGAAAAAGAAAAAATGTGGGTGGAGTAAGGGGAGAAACGCCAGAGGAATAGAAAGGGAGAAACAGGAAACAGGAGGGAGAATTGGGGTTAAATGTAAGGGAATATCACAGAGGCAGTGGGTGGAGGGGGGCGTGGGGGTGGAGGGTAGGAGCGTGTGGTAACCCAGCCGTCAGTGTGGCAGATTATGTAAATATGATGATGACCGTAGCGGTGAGGGGCAGAGTGGGCGGCGGCGGGTGTATCCAAGTCCTGGCCAGGTGACTCAAGGTGTCCAGGTCCCCCTAGATGCCCGACGGCCAGGTGCGTCAAGCTTGAATAGTTCCCCAGGACGTTTGGGCACTCCTATGGGATGCGTAATAACACAGGGTGGGTATGGGGGGTGTTCAATAAGAACTAGAAAAGAAAGACGCTACGAGAAGCATCCTGCTCCGATATCATTTCTCCTGCACATGAAACACAACGCTAACGCAGGAGGAGAAGCAGTCTTGACGCAGCGAGGTGTGTGTGTGTGTGTGTGTGTGTGTGTGTGTGTGTGTGTGTGTGTGTGTGTGTGTGTGTGTGTGTGTGTGTGTGTGTGTGTCCATGACCTCAACATCCCCCTGCAGGAGGCGAGGGGAAGATGCCTCACTACACACCTGCCGCTACCTCGCCCTTTGGCCCAGATAAAACGAAGGAGATAAAACACACACTCGACCCCAAAACCCGTATGAGGGGATAGTTGACCGTGTCCTTCCCTTACGCCACCCAGTTCACCACCCAGTTTTCGCAACACACACTGTTACCCACTTGCCTGTTGAAGCTTGCAATAAACACCGTCTTAATTTATGCATAGGACAGTATTTGTTGCATCTGTTGTGGTGTTAAGGTGATGGCACATGATAGAAGAGGCACTCAACAGGTGCCTGCTCATCAAACAACATACAGGTGGAACCCGGCATTAGCCCCCAACCCGTCCTCGCAAATTCGTATAGTCAATATTGACTTATTAAATAAGTGCATAGGTGACATACTAAACATAATAGTTTCCCTTGAAAATCTTCATAGAAAACACTGACCTTACCTAACCTACTTAGTATGTTAAAATAAGCATCTTATAGCTTCGTAATTACAATTGTTACTTAACCTATTATAGGTATAGGTTAGGTAATAATTGTAATTACGAAGCAATAAGATGCTTATCTTAACATACTAAGTAGGTTAGGTAAGGTCGGTGTTTTCTATGAAGATTTTCAAGGGAAACTATTATGTTTAGTATGTCACCTATGCACTTATTTAATAAGTCAATATTGACTATACGAATTTGCGAGGACGGGTTGTAGCCCCGAGCAACAAGAGCAGAACAACTCTTAAAAGCGGATGCAGGTAAACCATACAATGATCTCTCCTCATTCAACATCTCAGTGAAGCCTCATTTATCTCACCATAAGCCCTTACTGCTCCACTCATCTCAGGCGCCCATGGTCGTGCCTCATACATCCTACCTCATGTCTCACAAATATTTTTTTCCATTTTTCCATTCTAGCCTTTCCTTCAGTGGTCGTCTTTTATCATGTCCTTCCTCTCGCCATGAAGCGTTAACAAGCGGCTCTATTATGACGCCACCAGCCCCACCCTTACGGGTCAAATCACCTTGTTAGGGCGCAGCTTTACACTCCTCGCCCCTTATCCCTTACTGCTCCTCCGTTGCTGTCTTAGAATATCTCCCTTGCACTACCTTCTTCTTCCACCTTAACCTGCCTACAGTCCCGCTCCTGTGCCAAGTAAGTCCACTACGGGCTCGCCATAGCCCGTGCTACTTGCAACTTTTGGTGCCGAGAAGCTGAATCTAAAAACAACAACAACATTAACCTGCCTATTTATTTTCCGCCAAGACTCGTCCACCCATTTGGGCTGGACGGTAGAGCGATGGTCTCGCTTCATGCAGGTCGGCGTTCAATCCCCGACCAACCAAGTGGTTGGGCATCATTCCTTTCCTCCGTCTCATCCCAAATCCTTATCCTGACCCCTTCCAAGTGTTATATAGTCGTAATGGCTTAGCGCTTTCCCATGATAATTCCCTCCCTCCCTCCCGCCAGGCTCGACTCCTCGGTTTCATCTCACCGCCAACACTAAACACCGCCACAAAACAATCACCATAAAACAATCACCACCACCACCACCACCATCATCACCACACACCGGAATCAATACCTGTGTGTTCTGGCAGTCCTGAACGCGATGCATTTGGTAACACTCCTGGGAGGGACGCCCTGGTTGATACCTGGTTGATACCTGGTTGATGGGGTTCTGGGAGTTCTTCTACTCCCCAAGCCCGGCCCGAGGCCAGGCTTGACTTGTGAGAGTTTGGTCCACTAGGCTGTTGCTTGGAGCGACCCGCAGGCCCACATACCCACCACAGCCCGGCTGGTCCGGAACTCCTTGGAGGAATAAATCTAGTTTCCTCTTGAAGATGTCCACGGTTGTTCCGGCAATATTTCTTATGCTTGCTGGGAGGGTGTTGAACAACCGCGGACCTCTGATGTTTATACAGTGTTCTCTGATTGTGCCTATGGCACCCCTGCTCTTCACTGGTTCTATTCTGCATTTTCTTCCATATCGTTCACTCCAGTACGTTGTTATTTTACTGTGTAGATTTGGGACCTGGCCCTCCAGTATCTTCCAGGTGTATATTATTTGATATCTCTCTCGTCTTCTTTCTAGAGAGTACATTTGGAGAGCTTTGAGACGATCCCAATAATTTAGGTGCTTTATCGCGTCTATACGTGCTGTATATGTTCTCTGTATTCCCTCTATTTCAGCAATCTCTCCTGCTCTGAAGGGGGAAGTGAGTACTGAACAGTACTCAAGACGGGACAGCACAAGTGACTTGAAGAGTACAAGCATTGTGATGGGATCCCTGGATTTGAAAGTTCTCGTAATCCATCCTATCATTTTTCTGGCTGTCGCAATATTTGCTTGGTTATGCTCCCTAAACGTTAGGTCGTCAGACATCATTATTCCCAAATCCGGGAAATCCAAAGGCTACGGACTGTAGCCCATGGCTACAGGTGACCCTGTAGCCCATGGCTACAGGGTCACTAGTGATGTTATTACCTCCAGTGTACCTGCAGTGTACCTCCAGTGTACCTGCAGTGTACCTGCAGTGTACCTCCAGTGTACCTGCAGTGTACCTCCAGTGTACCTCCAGTGTACCTGCAGTGTACCTGCAGTGTACCTGCAGTGTACCTGCAGTGTGCCTGCCGTGGGTTCTCAGAGTTCTTCTACCCCCTCCAGCCCGGCCTGGGGCCTGGCTTGACTTGAGTTAACTTGGTCCAAAATTGTTGTTACGAGTGGCCGGCCAGCCCATAAATACGCTACAACCCAGTTTGCCCGGCACTTCTTGCAAGGAACGTTGTATTTTCTTGAGCAAATCCACTTTCCGGGTGTATTTCTTGTGTTTGTCAAGAGGATATTGACTAGCCGTGGACCTCTGATTTTCATATAGTGTTTTTTTATTGTGCCTATGGCACCTCTACTCTTCATTGGCTCTATTCTTCACTTCCCTCCATATTGTTTGTTTTATGAATATATTATTTGGTACCTCTCTCTCTTCTCCTTTCTCGAGAGTACATTTTGAGAGCCTAGACACAGTCTTAATAATTTGGGAGCTTTGTCGTATCTGTGCCGTACATGTTCTCTGTATTCCCTCTATTTCAGCACTTTTTCCTGCTCTGAAGGGTGAAATAAATACAGAGCAGTACTCAAGGCGAGACAGCACAAGTGATTTTATTATCATCAGTATGGTGGTAGTCTCCTTGGATATGAAGGTTCTCATAATCCATCCTATCATTTCCCTGGCCGACGCTAAATTTGATTGGTTATGCTCACTAAACATTTGGTCTTCTGAAAGTGGTTTCCAGATTATTTTACCTGTTGTTTTCCTTCTTTGGAGGAGATCTGACTGTGTCTTGTACCCTGCATTTTGTTTTTAAGTTCATTTTTACCATGTCTTGGTATCTGGTATTTATCACTGTTAAAATCATGTAATTTTCTGTTGCCCAATTGAAGACAAGAAAGAGAAGCAGTAGTGGAAAGACTGTGCCCTGGGGGACAGAGCTTCTCACTGTCACCAGAGTTTAACATTATATATATATATATATATATATATATATATATATATATATATATATATATATATATATGAATGAAAACTCACACCCCAGAAGTGACTCGAACCCATACTCCCAGGAGCAACGCAACTGGTATGTACAGGGACGCCTTAAACCGCTTGACCATCACGACCGGACATAAGGAAGTGATAGCCAGAGCTATATGAACCACTTCCCCGCCGGCACTTGGATGGTTATCTTGGGCATAGCATTTTATCAAATCACCTCATTTTTGGGGGCAACACGTGAGGAACACAAATGCGAACAAGCCTGAATGGTCCCCAGGACTATATGCGAATGAAAACTCACACCCCAGAAGTAACTCGAACCCATACTCCCAGGAGCAACGCAACTGGTATGTACAGGGACGCCTTAAACCGCTTGACCATCACGACCGGACATAAGGACATCACTTCCTTATGTCCGGTCGTGATGGTCAAGTGGTTTAAGGCGTCCCTGTACATACCAGTTGCGTTGCTCCTGGGAGTATGGGTTCGAGTCACTTCTGGGTGTGAGTTTTCATTCGCATATAGTCCTGGGGACCATTCAAGCTTGTTCGCATATATATATATATATATATATATATATATATATATATATATATATATATATATATATATATATATATATATATATATATATATACATATACATATACACACACACACACACACACACGTAACCTAATTTTTAATACAATACGTGGAATAATACAATACAGATCTGAATCTAGTGGAGTGAGGTGCAAGGTGGGGAGTCATATTTGGGGAAGGGCGGACCGTGGTGGGTGTGTGGTTTGGAAGCCGAGTTTGAGGTGGGGGGACGTTTCGGGTTAAGAGGTTGGGGGTGCGGGAAACAGGGACCATAATCTAATAACTCTTGTCACTTCACCCCCAATTTTCCTGGCTGTCACGCCAGGCTGAGAGACGTGCAGACCGGGGCACCGCAGAGGACAGGAAGAGGGGGGGAAAAGCTGGGGAATTTTACTATGAAAAATGAAAGAACTTGAGGGAAGGTTATTAAGAGGAATCCAGAGGAGAGGAAGATGCCTACCTTCTTGCCTTGTTGTACCTGCTGCATTACAATTTACCTTCTGCCATTCGAATTCTTCATCGAATCTGGTCTTGAAGCTGTGGATGCAGGTGGCTTCCACAACGTCGACTTTCAGTGCACGTCACAAGTTATATGTATATGACTAGGCTGTGTAATTAGATACCTGCTGAACTGATCACATACTAAGTCTTCACCTGCATTGCCCTTCCTCCCGCTTTGACCTCACCTTCTTGACCTCTTTACCTGCCCTCAGATGTTCTCGTTAAGTCTGATGTAGCACTGTCATGACATCACACCTAACTGTCATGTCAAATGTCATGTCAATGTGGACTTCTAAAAAATATCTACTTTCAACTCTGTGCTTCTCTGGAGCATCAACATTTTGTGCACCATTCAACCAGAGGGAGGAGAGAGGTGATGCAAGGGAAGAGGAGACTGATGATACAAAGAAAGGAAGACGTGGGAGGAGATAATAACTATGGAAAGGGAAAATATGATACATGCATGCACACATTTAGATTTTTTTTAAGATATATAAACTGACACTGACATTCGCCAAATTTGCGTAATGAATCCCTGTAGTTTATTATTATTATTTATAGCGTCAAACTTTCAGGACTCGCAATTAAACAATTAGAAGTCAGCTCATTCAGCCACTTAATGCGCTTCCGGGCGAGTCCATTAGACTTACGGTAAGCCAGGGAGGGGAAAGGACGCAGAGATGCAAGTCAATGATGGCCGGCTTGGGGGATTAGAAGGCCCAGAACCCGCTCCAGGAGACGGAAGGGGCGAGAGGAGAGGGACGGGACGGGGAACTGGATCGAGTGGGCTTGAGTGTGTCACCTGAACTGCAGATGGTGAAGCAGGTGTCTTGAGGCGCAGTGATGAGGATGGTGAGTTGACTCAATAATGATGCCAGGTGACGCAAGCTACGTGTGACACAGGTGACGTACAACATGACACAGGTGCTGGCGTAGGTAGAGACGCCAGTGACAGCGTTCGAGCTGCCACGGGCGACAGCGTCCAAAACCGCTTTCACCAGATTATTACCTTACCTTAGCAATACCTCTACACCAAGCAGCTGGTGATCAAGAGGACTTTCGGTGTTTACAGCCACATTCTTTTGTCATCTTTTGTCATCTCAACACAACTCTACCTGATCAACCAGGCTGTGACTCATACGTCAGGCTGCGAGCAGCCGCGTCCAACAGCCTGGTTGATCAGTCCAGCAACCAGGAGGCCTGGTCGACAACCGGGCCGCGAGGACGCTAAGCCCCTGAAGCGCCTCAAGGTAACCTATCTTACCCCTAACGGGTCGCATAAATAAGGAGAGCGGTGTATGGGGAAAACTCGCAAACACCAGGACCGCATTCATATACGAAGGCACTCACCACACTGTACAACACCTACATCAGCCAAGTCCTTCAGCATGCAGCCGCGGCCTGGAAACTGAAAAATAGCATTGAAACTTGCAAAGGTTTAGACGTCTGCAATGACCGTCGTGCAAGATCTAGGTGAAGATTTGCCACGGGGAAAGTTTGAAGATCTCCACGAAACGACTCTAGAAAAAGAGAAGCGAAGAGGCAAAGTGGAAATGGAGGAAATGTTTACAGGGAATGTCAACACAACTCTTAAGACATGGATGAACGCTCGAAAGAGTGCCTCGTACTCTAGCCTTCCACCAACAGCCTGGTGATCCCGCCCTCCATCAACAACGATTTCACTTGAGGGAGAGTGAGTAAAGTAGATAAGGTGGAGGGGGAGATGCCCTGTCACCTGGAGCCTTCATCTATACAGTGATATTCCTCACTCTTACTTGCGCACAGACATGTCTAACAGCCTGGTTAAGCAGACCACCAACCAGCAAGCCCAATCGGAGACCGGGCCGCGGGGGAACGTGATTCCCGGAACCAAGACAAGGATGGTAGGCAGATACCTTTACCACCTTCCATGTTTACCTGTAGAGTGTTACGAGAGTTCTATTACTGCCCAGGGCCGGCACGCGGGGACCAGGCTACTCTTGTGGTCATTTGATCTAAAAGGCTGTTGCTTGAGCTGCCTGAGTGCCTCCACAAGCACTTCATGGATGGGGGGGGGGAGGGGGTTAGAGACATGGGGGTCGGGGAGTCATTATCCTGGCTGGTGCTACCTACACCCCTTCCCCTCTCCCCCCAACCCCAACCCCACCACCACATCTCAATGGTCTATGTGCAACGGCCAGTGATATTAGCTGTTTATCCCCCCCCCCCACCCTCTCTACTCTATTCTCATGCCTCTCAAGATATCCCCCTCTCTCTCTCTCTCTCTCTCTCTTCTCTCCTCTCTCTCTCTCTCTCAAAGCTACAGGCTGTGGGGGAGAGATAATCACACACTGGTCAGTAGTGAACTTTGCAAACGATAGAAATATTCATTTCGTAATAGCAGTTGGAACACTGAATGATTTGAACAACTCCTAGAAACCCATCCAGGTAAGATCCAGGTAAGAGCTGACCGAACAAGAATTGTGGCGTCGCACGAGCATACACACACACACACACACACACACACACACACACACACACACACACACACACACACACACACACACACACACACACACACACACAGGATGCAGCTAATTCCAATAGCCCCGCGAGTCGTCACCTCCCTCTCAACACCTCTCCTTCACGCCCTGTGCTGTGTCATATTTTACTGCGCTATCAACTGCGGCTCCTCCTTTACCTGGAGCAGTCCTTGCGGCTTTTGTGGGGAATTCAGGCGTTCTTGGATAGGTTTAGCATTAAACACAAATTCCTAACTGGTTCTAGGTGAACAAAGGCAGCAGGTGTAAGGAGACTAGTCTATATGGCTCGCACTGGACCCCAGCCTCTTTGAGCTGTAAGCTGACTGTGCTGACCCCTGTGGGTCACTGTCATGCAGGCAGCTCCCCCCCACCCTGTGGCATGTCCTGTGCCACCTGTCACCCTCCACATCACCACATACACTACCTCAATGCTACCAACCTTACTATGACACCCAACACGACACACTTTGCAATTCTACAGTACCTCGAGTCATTACTTTACTGTAGCTCATCCCCTTTCCTGCTCCTCCCTTTTCTCTCTCTCTCTCTCTCTCTCCTTCAATTACAGTAACATGAGTGGAAAGGACATTCCATCAAGGGGACGAGTGAGATCATGACCCGGGAGACTCACAACACTCGGGATTACTCACCTTCTTCAGCCACACTCACGCGGTACCCAGTGTCCCCCACACTCACCCACACTGTCTGGACTAGGACAGTATGTTCATAATGGACAGGACGCGAAGCAGGTGACTACTGAAGTCACCGCTGTGCTAGGTGGTGGTGTAGGACTACTGAAGTCACCGCTGTGCTAGGTGGTGGTGTAGGACTATTGAAGTCACCGCTGTGCTAGGTGGTGGTGTAGGACTACTGAAGTCCCGCTGTGCTAGGTGGTGGTGTAGGACTACTGAAGTCACCGCTGTGCTAGGTGGTGGTGTAGGACTACTGAAGTCACCGCTGTGCTAGGTGGTGGTGTAGGACTACTGAAGTCACAGCGACAGAAGTCGTTGCATCAGATGACCAAAAGCTAAGAAGCAGAGTTCAACAGCTGAAGTTCATTCCACGCGGACGCAGATAATAACTAAGTAAAACCAACAGACACAGCGCGGGATGGAACACAAGGAAAGGCTGAAGACCTGCGCATAAAGACGCTGAAATAAGAAATGAAGATAAGACAAATAATTGGGAAATTGACAAGATGGAAATGAAGGAATGTTTACGAGAATAACAAGAGAAGACATGGAGGGAGGCTGGAGACTCAGGTGAGTCACAGGTAAGGTCCCAACAAAGTCATTAGAAAGACTCCTTAAAAGAAGATGTAACCAGAGACAATTAGGTAATTTTGACGATCGGTAGCTGAAAAGGTTGGGGTCCAAGAGCTGAATTTCGATCCTACGGACACAAATGAGTAGACAACAAAAGTGAGAACACATTCCTTCACTCTCACTCAGCTCCCCTGACTCACGCCAGACCAGCAAGACCATTTAGCAATTATACATAGATTATAGTCTTAATAGTCTTTTATATATTATAGATTATATTATAGTCGTATATATTAGAGTATATATATAGATTATAGTCAATTATAATCTTGAACATAGCCCAGGACTAAACTCTCACTGTAGATACACTGAGACGCGGCTTCAGCTCTTGGTGTATATATGTATACAAAAAGAAAGTCTTTAGCCCTTGTTGTGTGTATTTGTGCTTCAGGGTACTCGCTGCACTCTTACTTTTCAGTGCACTGGTTTGGACATTCTATGTTATCTCCTGGTTTCTTAAGGAATTATTTCAATGAATATATTTGGACCCTTCCCTCTAATATATTTCCAGATATAGATTAGGAGCGTCTCTCTCCCGTGGGCTCTTGAGAGTATAACTTGACGGATGTTAGTTATAACTTGATATAGATCCGTCAAATATAACTTGACGGATCTTGAGCGTTACTACCAGTACACAAACTACAGTCATCATATTCAAGACCACCAAACACACAAGAAACGGGAACTTAAAAGAGAAGAACTATTTCAATTCCATATTTTCCTATGTTCCGTACGAGGCAACAGACCAAGTGAATAGCCCAGCTCGCTTCATACTGAAGCTTGCAGATCGTATTCAAATTTCTTATTTCATGCATAATGATAGGGAGGCCACACGGAGGGGGGAGGGGGGGGGGAGGGGGGGGGGGAAGTTGACAAGCTAAAACTCCCACGTATAATAGGGATTTGTCACGAGTCCTTGGCAGCGTTTTTTCTGCTCAATTGCTGAAGGATTTTATCTCCTATCTGATACCTCGTGTCAGCCTTCTGCTTCCTACGCCTCGTTTCACTGTTTTGCACATGAGTTAAAGTCAGATAACTAATTGGGCCATCTTGCTTGTGTGCTTGTGGTGGGGGGGGGGGGGGAGATGGGCCACGGTAATTTCTGTTATACCTATGGTATGGTAATGACGCTTGTGATGATGATGACGATGATGAATGAAGATGGCAATGATGACGATGATGGTTATATAACCCCATTGATGGATGTTTCATTATACATCTCTCCCTGGCAGCCTTCCACCTGGACCCTCCCTCTCTCATCAGTCTGTCACTGGAGGTCCGCCCTACCTGCATTGTGACCTCCCCGCACCCTCCCTACGCCCCGCCACAATGCAAGTCAGCGTGCAGGAACCGCCACATTGTCCACGCCTCCCGGGGACCTCGGGAACAGCAAAGACTGGGGGGCAAGGGTTGAGTAAGTGGGCTGATCTCACCTATTGTACGCTCTTTGGACCTCCAGGGCCGGCCAACTCGGCAGGGAACCCGGAGGGCGGGAGGGAGGGAAGGTAGAGAGAGAGGGGAGTAGGGAACAGAGAGAGAGAGAGAGAGAGAGAGAGAGAGAGG
>WNGS01022483.1:0-10798 GCA_020271785.1 Procambarus virginalis
AGAGAAAATTGTAGGTACAGTATAATAAAGCACTTAGGTAGCTAAGATTGATTGCAATGAAAGCTTGAATGGTAGTTGACAAAATTTGGTAGGCACAATACAGCAAATGGCTAGCACATAAAGGAAGACAGCAATGAACACAATGATAAGGTTGTTTGGGTTAAATACATAAGAATTAGGAGATTGGGTAACACTAGATACAGAGCAAAAAATAAAGCTCAGTGTAGGAAACTAAGAAGATGAAATTAAGTACTTTTTGGTTTTGTTTTTAAATAAGGCAAAAGTTTTACAGTTTTTCAATTCACTAGGGAGTGAGTTCCATAGACTAGGTCCCTTAATTTGCATAGAGTGTTTACACAGATTAAGTTTGACCCTGGGGATATCAAAGAGATATTTATTTCTGGTGTGGTGATAATGGGTCCTATTACATCTGTCCAGAGAGAGTTTCAGAGCATGGTTTGCATTTAAGAACAGGTTTTGTAGATGTAGTTGACACAAGAGATGTGTGGAGGGAGTTAATATTTAGCAAGTTTAGGGATTTAAACAAGGGAGCTGAGTGTTGTCTGAAAGCAGAGTTAGTTATTATTCTGATAGCAGATTTTTGCTGGGTGATGATGGGCTTAAGGTGGTTTGCAGTGGTAGACCCCCATGCACAGATACCATAATTAAGATAGGGGTAGATTAGAGCATAATAGAGAGAGAGGAGAGCAGAGTTAGGAACATAATATCTGATTTTGGAGAGTATACCAACTGTCTTAGAGACTTTCTTAGTTATGTGTTGAATGTGGGTGCTGAAGTTGAGTCTCTTGTCTAGGAATAGGCCAAGAACTTGCCATCATTTTTATTACTGATGTTAATGTTGTCTATCTGTAGCTGAATTGCATTTGATGATTTGCTTCCAAATAATGAGTAGTAAGTCTTTTCGATGTTTAATGTTAGTTTGTTAGTTGACATCCATAAGTGGACTTTTTTTAATTCATTATTCACAACATTATTTAGTGTATGTGGGTTGAGGTCTGAATAGATAAGAGTAGTATCGTCAGCAAACAATATAGGTTTGAGAATATTAGAGACATTAGGCAGATCGTTTATATATATAAGAAATAGAAGAGGTCCTAAGATACTGCCCTGTGGCACTCCAACGGTAATTGGTAGAGTGGAAGAAGTTGTTTCATTGATAGTTACATATTGGTGTCTGTCACTAAGATAGGATCGGATGTAGTCAAGGGCAAGGCCTCGGATTCCATAATGCTGGAGTTTAAGTAAGAGGTAGTTGTGATTAACAGTATCAAAGGCTTTTCTTAGGTCAATGAAGAGTCCAATCGGAAACTCATTTTTGTCAAGTGCTGAGTAGATTACGTCAAGGAGACTAATGATTGCATCGTTGGTGCTCTTTTGGGACCTGAAGCCAAACTGGCAGGGGCTGAGTATGTCGAATTTTACGAGGTAGGAATAGAGCTGTTTGTAAATAATTTTTTCAAATATTTTTGATAGAATGGGTAGATTTGATATTGGTCTATAATTGTTTATGTCCGCCGGATTGCCTCCTTTATGGACTGGCGTTACTCTTGCTTTTTTGAGGATATCAGGGAAGGTGTGACACTCTATAGATTTGTTGAACAGTAGGGCTATGGGTGGGGCAAGGGCATGGGAGTCTCTTGTATACAATGGACGGAATTTCACTGGTGTTCCCTGCCTTTGTTTTTAGAGAGTGTATGATGGACACAACATCTTCCGGGCTGATTGGTGAAAGGAGAAGAGAGTTTGGATAGCTGCCTGAGAGATATGTGTTAATATGTGTCTGAGTCTGTGGGATTTTACTGGCAAGATTAGCACCAACCGATGAAAAGAAACTATTAAATTCATTTGCCATTTCTAAATCAGTTGACGGTATATCCCCATCCTTGTAGAGTTTTATTTGGTTATGTGAGTGTTGTTTAGTTCCTAGGATACTAGAGATGGTTTTCCAAGTGCTTTTCATGTTGCCTTTTGCTTCATTGAATCTATTCACATAATATGCAAGTTTTGCCTTTCTTATGATACTGGTAAGCATTGATGAGTACCTTTTAGCTACTTCCTTTGAAACTAGGCCAATCCTAAGTTTCTTTTCATATTCATGTTTCTTGTTGATTGAATTGAGAATGCCGCTTGTGAGCCATGGATTGTTTAATCTTTTGTCAGTTACTTGCTTGGTAAGAAGGGGACAATGAAGGTTGTAGAGGCTTAGAGTTTTGGAGAGGAAGAGGTTAGCTAATGAATTTATATCCTGGGTATTATTGAATTCAGAATCCCAGTTAATATTGTGAAATGCATCTGTAAGATTGCCCAAAGCTGATTCACTGTGTAGCCTAAATGAAAGTTTCTTGCTTTTGGTGGTGTTATGTCCATGTTCGCTATGAGAAAGGTAGGATAGTGGTCAGTTGTTCTGTCGTAGATTATACCAGATACAAGGGGAGCTGTTATGTTTGTCCATATGTGGTCCAAGGTAGTGGCTGATGTTTGAGTGACTCGGGTAGGTTTGGTGATTGTGGGGATTAGCATACAGGAGTTCATGCTGTAAGGAAATAGTCAACTTGAGAGCAATTTTGTTGACCCAGGTCAATATTAAAGTCTCCTCCCAGAATGATGTGGTTTTTGTTGAGATTGTTGTTTATAATAGATTACTTAGGTTGTCTGAGAAAGAAGCTATGTTAGTATTGGGAAATCTATAGATGGCTCCAATAGTCAATGAGGATTTAAGGATTTAATTGTAACTGAAAATATTATATATGTATATATATATATATCTATATATATAATATATTATATATATAATATATACTTATATATATATATAATATACACATACAGTAATATATATCATGATGAATCTTATTGTTATTGTTTTCATATACTCAGGGCTGTCAACCTTGCCATTGTGAAGTAGCATCATTGAGAAGCCAGTGTGATGAAGGCACTGGTCAGTGTGAGTGTAGAAGCGAGTCACAGGCCAGCGTTGTGATCATTGTATGCCAGGCTTCTGAACTACACTCCGTACGGATGTCAAGGTGAAGTTTTTAACTCACATAATTTTCTAATGGCTTATAATATTAAAGAGAAAATCACCTGATAGTTATTTATGTAATTTAACATATTAATATGTATTGAATTTAACTATCTTCTGATTCTCTCAATATTTTTCTGATATTGTGCAATAATAAAATCTGATGTTGTAATTTTAATTTTGTTGATTTCTGTTACTATTTTGTATGTAGTGATCATATCACCACTTTTCTTCCTATCTTCTTGCCTTGGCCTATTAATGCCTTCAGCTCTCATCAGAGTTTATGTTTTTAAGTTCCAGGAGCCTTTAGTAGCATATCTTTGCACTCTTTCTATTTTATTTTAAACTTGCACTATACAGTTATGTTTGTTTACAAGATTTTGGAACCCGTTTCCTCCTTTTTTCCTCTCTCGTCTGAAATACCCAATATGTTTATTAACACTGAAAAATGTAACATGTTCTTTAAGAAAGCAATTATGTACTAAATCTAAAAACATCTTTTGTGTCATCATTCCTTGATTTATTAGTACAGTTTATTCTACTATAAATGCAACAATACAGACAACTACCTTCCATTCCTATGAAGTTTGGTGGCCTTGGTGGGTGGATTTGGTGGGAAGTTCTAACACTATCGGTCACTTTGGACAGGACTCGCATCCATTATTTTTCTCCGAGTCCTAACTTTGGACCAGACTTGTGTCCACTACAAAAATATTTGTATAAAATTCATTTTTATCCATCGACCTAGGGATAGTATCAAAATAAGCGCCTTTAGAATGCACACATTTGATACCAAAATGAAAGATGTAACATGAAACTTGATGTCCGAACACTTATATGATTATAAATAGGTTTTTGGTCAAACTTCTAAAATATTTGTTAAAATTCTATTTATTGTGCTATTATGTTGGGACTAGTTTTAAAATGTGCGCCTTTACGTCGCGAACAATTTGATACCAAAATGAAAGATGTAACACAAAAATTTATGTCAGAACACTGGAAAGATATAAATAATTTTGTGATGATGAGCTTCCAGAATTAAAATATTTGTTAAAATTCCAGTTATTGCTCTATTATTATGGGACTAGTTTTAAAATATGCACCTATTTATTGCGAACAATTTGCTACCAAAATGAAAGATGTAACACGAAAATTGAAGTTATCAAACTGAACGAGTATACACATAAGGTTGCAGTGTACACATTGGTACTCGTTCACGGTAACTTTAGGCTTTTCTGCGGGGAGGCACTCCAAAGTTTTGTATGTTATATTCATACACATATGTAGGGAATTTAATTGCGAACACAATGATACCAAAACGAGCACGTAGCACAAGAATTAAGGTGAGAAAAATGGAACGAGTATGCACATTTTACTGATTTTGTGCGCTCACAGGTAACTTTGCTGACTTTAGGCTTTGCTGTTGGGAGTCATGCCAGGCTTTTGGACATTATATTTTACACACCTGTAGGGAATTTAATTGCGAACACAATGATACCAAAACGAGCGACGTAGCACGAGAATTAAGGTGAGAAAGCTGAAACGAGTATACACATTTAGGTGTCACAACGTGCTTACCCGCACGCTCGCCCGCACGTCGGGTACATGACCCCTAAGTTGACCGCGCACCTGATTGGTGTGCGATAGTGCTAATATGGTTCCGTATTAGACTATTATTATTTTTATTTTATTTTAATCTCAGTTTTTGTATAGCTCAGTTTTATCTCCTCTTTTCATGCAAAACATGCAGAGCTAAGGTGAGCTCCAGCATGTTTTTGCGACTGTCTAGGTTTTTGGCCACCATTCCTTTCCCTGTATTCCATTCCAAATCCTTATCCTGACCCCTTCCATTTGCTATATAGTCGTAATGGCTTGGCCTTTCTCCCAATGGTTCCCTCCCCTCCAGTATGTTTTTATTAAGGCATTTTTTTTTGGCTCGTGGGTTGTCTGGGTGGGGAGCTTCATACCCTCCTCCAGAGAGCTTCAGGGAGCTACCGCAGCTTTACCAAAAAGAGGTATTTCGTTTCATTCAATGCTAGCTTCTGTATAATTTTACTTGAGCATGTACTTAAAGTCCTTATTGTACTTAATTTCTTGCAGAATGCACATGTCGTGAAGGTTTCAGTGTAGGTGTTGGTTGTGACCCCGGACTGGTCAGTGCCAGTGTTTACCAGGTGTTATAGGAACAAACTGTGAGGGATGCCCCTACAGGTAAGGGATTACAAAACTAATGTAAATGTTTATTGTAAATTTAAATGAACAAATAAATATTTATTTTGTTCTATATACAGTAATTATTATGGAAATGATAAAGATGTTATTATTATTCTAGTGCCATAATCATAATTACTACTGCATTATTATTTGGTTTGTCTAGTAGAACTTCCTTTTGGTTGCAGATATTTGTTTTAATTTGTAAAATTCATTAAAAAGTCTTTGCATATCAGCTTAAGACATTTTAGGCTTATGTATATGGTGGCAAGGTATGTTCTATTATTATGACAAGCAAAACGAAACAAGCAAACGTAACACACTACTGCCGCGCCGCTCATCCGTGCAGCTCCTCCCCCTCCCTAAAGATGAAGCCGGGGGGGGAGGGGCCGGACCTCACTTCGCCGGCTGCATAGCACTCCAGTTTGGAAGCTAAGCTTCAACAAACGCAAAAAAAAACGAATCAACGAACCCGCACAAGATGGGATTGAACTCGGAAGACACATCCAATGGTCCACTGAGCCCCGACAGGGTTTTCCAGGGCCAGTAGGCTGACTGCTACAGGAAGCCCGGCCAAGGTGTTGCTAACCATTAACACTTTAACCTTAGCGCTTTGGGCGCAGCGTTTTTTACGAGCGCGAACCTGTGCTTTTGGCGTCGCGCGCTTAGCGGTAGGAGCGAAAAGTGTATACTCTTTTTACTGTCATGACACTAATTGTAGACCTACGTATTTAAATTTGGTATCACTGTGTTCGCAATAGAATTCTCTATAAGAACATACATATAAAATACTGCCAAACAGAAACTGTTTGAAACAGTTCAAACAGAAACAGAAGCTCTCGCCAAACTGTTTGGCGAGAGCGCCAAACAGCAACAAATGTTTCCACTCTCTTAATGATTGCGATGACCACATTATCCTACATCATTGATTATGGTATCATTGGAACCGCAATAAAATTCTCTATACGGACATATGCATATAAATATAGAATCAATGTCGCAACCAACCCAAAAGACGGTTGGAAGTGGCTGAAGTGTTACCCCGGCGGCATATCGGCGCCATACAATTGTTATACCAAGATGAATCACTGCCATGCCGTTTTCTTTAATAAGCTCTTTGGTTATTAGAAAGAACGTAAATTTCATGGTGAACATTTTGAGACTAACTAAAATAAAATCGCATAATAAATAAAATTTATATAATTATTTAACCATTGGACGCCAGCCAGCGTCCAGAGGGCAGAATCAGGTGAAAAAGATTGGACGCTAACGGGCGTCCGCTAAGCGCGAAAGTGTTAAGTGAGAAGGTGGTGGAGGCCAAAACGTCAGTAATTTCAAAGCGTTATATGACAAAGAGTGCTGGGAAGACGGGACACCACGGGCATAGCTCTCATCCTGTAACTACACTTAGGTAATTACACTCCCAGAGGAAGTGACACGGAAGGGAAAGAGAAACTAACACGAGTGGCAATAAGGGGACAGGTGGAAACCGAGTACCCAACCGAGCCACAGGGACGTTAGAAGAAACGTGTGCAGTGTAACAGGCAATCGATGGAACACATTAGGCAGCCCACACCTGGGCTGACCCCATACACAGCCCAAGAGCAGAGACGAGAGAGCCCAGGAGGCACAGAATCCGCACATCAGGCGAACGACAGGTGAGAGACGGAAGCAAAGAGCCAGAGCCAAACCCGCAAGCACAATGAGGCGAGCACAGAACACCCTCGACACAGGAAAATGTACCACCGAACAGGCACCTCCACCGTTGCACCGTGGAACAAGGTGGAGGCGGGGCCCCGAACTCAAGCATGGTTAGACAAGCATAGGAGAGGGCAGGATGAGTACAGGCAGGAGCCGCCTCGTATGGGCCAAGAGGCTCCTGCAGGTTACCTGTGATTCGAGGAAGGAATCGGGTGGCGATAACAAGAGCTGCCACGTATGGGCCAATAGCCCTGCAGCAGGCACCCGTTTTTTTTTTTTTTTTTTGTTCAATGTCCACAAGTACGTATGTACACCCATTCCTACTCCCAACAAACAAAAACAGCGTCGGACAAAGGAGACGCCAGACCGCACCAACTCACCTGCAGAACATAGGCGCTGAAGGGCCATGATGTAAGCCTATGAGAACGTAGCCGCGGAGGTGGCCTGGGCGCTCATGCCGAAGAGGAGGGGGCGGCAAGAGAGGCTCCTCCCATCAAAACGCGGGGAAAAACCTCGTGACCTCCCACAGCAGCACTCCAGAACACCCCAAGAGCAACGGGGCACGAACTGGAGAATGACAAGAGGCGAGAGGCGAAGCCATCGAGAGAAAATGGACGCAGAAACCCAGCACATGTGCACACAGCCCAGAACCAAAACAAACCCCACGGCACATGCACAGGACACGAAAGAAAAGTAGCCCAACAGGTTGGGCTACACAGGTCCACCTACTCAGATCAACAACAGAGCAGAAAAGCAGCTCAAGGGTCATAACCCGAGCGATCCACTGAAGAAACAGGCCAACTCAGAAACAGAAGCCAACGTAGCGGCCCATGTAAGGAAAACAACAAACCGAAACGGAACCCAAGCGAGCCATCAGTGCCCAACATGGCGACAAGTAGCCCACCAGCAACAAGTAGCCCAACGGCCACAAGCAGCCCAACTAGCTACAAGTAGCCCAACCCGGCATCCCGGACCAGAACGAACGGAAAACGAGCAGTGCCAAGACACAGTGCGGAGAGAAGAGATATAAACAAATAAACGAGAAGGCCAAAAACCCAGAAGCAGCCCAGAATAGGACCCCAAGCCCTAGAAAGGACCGAGGGAAGCCCCACCGAACGACGACAGACGTACCAGTAAAACGGGAGAAGCAACACCGTCCCGACCTTCGAGAACATAGGACGAAGGCACAGAAAAACCCAGTCGCACCCGAGACCAGAAGTCATGCAGAACCCCAAGAAGAGGGGGACATGACAGAGAAGTCCCACCAGGGAAAAATGAGCGAAAAACGTAGAAAAGCACCCACCGACAGGACGGAAGCAACGGGCATAATGGACAAGGAACCGAGCCCGGAGGGGCGATGCCCAAATACTCATGTGGAGAGGGGGGAAGGAAAAACCCCACTCCACAAAACCGCAAGCCCCACCCAGAGGGGTAGAAAACCCCTGGCATGGACCAACGGGGCCTTAGGCCCCCACGTCAGCCCCATCCCAGCCCCGGGAACCACCCGGCAGGCCCGGGGTTGAGCTGTCCCCCAAAGCCCCAGCCTCAAGAAAACCGGGGCAGCCGTGAAAAGCACTAAGGAAGGGAGCCCACTGGCAGACTCTTACAACACAGCTGGAAGAAACAGGCTCGAACGCCCCCATCGCTACCCCGTAAGGGAAAGTCTGTGAGACCAAAAGTCTTTCAAAACCATGGAAGCCCCGCCCCGACCCCGAACCCATAGACGGACACCCCGGACGTAGGGAGGAAGGGAGGGGGGGACCGACAAGACCACCAACGAAAACGGGGCAGCATCGGGGCGACCGGAGAGCAAACAACTAGCGCGTTGCCACTGAAACCCAATGTACAATGCCCGTGCAGCCTGCACCACATAGTCAGCATAAGACTGGGTAACCGAGTCACAAACAAGCAACAAAACTTGCAGAACCCCGGGCCAAAGATGTCACCGACTCCACAGGCTGCAGACGGAGGCAAAACCGTGAGAGTCACCCTGAGACAAGGGGACAGAGCAACCCTCGAACTCGCACAAAGCGAGTGGGGGACACCGGGGCCACATCTATTGGGCCCACACTCCCCCAAGGGGTTTCCCACCAGGGTCCTGAGCGTTTACTATAAGAGGACTCGTGCTCAGGTAATCCCAGGCAGGGTACTGCTAACTGGCGCCCATGGCTACCAAACAACGTTCTAAGAGCTGGACCCCCGGGACGTGTTCACTCACGGGGACCTAGCAGGGGAAACCACCGGAAGAAGAGAATGCGACACAAAGGGTGAAAGAACCAAAGGCAAAGCCCCCCACCAGGTAGACAAAGAAAAAGAAAAAGAAAACGCCGCAAGAGTACAGCGTACCCAGGCGGAACAAAGCCGGCCACTATGATTGGTGAAAACAAGTTGCGGAGCACCCTGCGCCCCGCCAGTGCAAACTGCCCCTTACCCTAAGGCGAACAAGGTAGACAGAACCCCCATCACACAAAGAGCGGCCGAAAACCGAGCAGTAAATGGCTTAGCAGAAGCAGGATCCAAGGAACTTGTGGAAGGTAACCCAAGCCCCAAGGGCAGTACTTAAGGGCACCTAGGGAAGGGAACCCAAGGCGCATGCAGCCCAAGTACTGGAGACTCACTCCCTGCTCACGCACCACCTAGAAGACAGACACCACACTCTAGGTACAGTGCTGAAAACAACCACTGGAGCTGGAGCACACAACCGGTGTCATTGCAGACAAAATATAAAACAGAACCAGGTCTATTCTATAAATTCATAAACAACAAATTGCAGATAAAGGATAATATTCAGAGGTTGAAAATGGGAAATAGATTCATGGAAAATGAAAAGGAAATGTGTGAAACATTAAACAAAAAGTTCCAAAGTGTGTTTGTACAAAATGAAATCTTCAGGGAACCAGATACAATAAGAATTCCAGAGAACAACATAGAGCACATAGGTGTGTCTAGAGACGAAGTGGAAAAAATGCTCAAGGAGCTAATTAAGAACAAAGCAGTTGGTCCAGATGGAGTTTCACCATGGGTTCTGAGAGAATGTGCACCTGAGCTCAGCATTCCTCTTCAACTGATTTTTCAGGCATCCCTGTTTACAGGAGTTGTAGCTGATGTGTGGAAAAAGGCTAACATAGTTCCAATCTACAAAAGTGGAAGCAGGGAAGACCCGCTTAATTATAGACCGATATCATTGACAAGTGTAATAGTCAAAATATTGGAAAAAATAATTAAAACTAAATGGGTAGAACACCTGGAGAGAAATGATATCAGAAATCAGACAGACAGTATGGTTTTCGATCTGGAAGATCCTGTGTATCGAATTTACTCAGTTTCTATGATCGAGCAACAGAGATATTACAGGAAAGAGATGGTTAGGTTGACTGCATCTATCTGGACCTAAAAAAGGCTTTTGACAGAGTTCCACATAAGAGGTTGTTCTGGAAACTGGAAAATATTGGAGGGGTGACAGGTAAGCTTCTAACATGGATGAAAAATTTCCTAACTGACAGAAAAATGAGGGCCGTAATCAGAGGCAAGGTATCGGATTGGAGGAATGTCACAAGTGGAGTACCACAGGGTTCAGTTCTTGCACCAGTGATGTTATTGTCTACATAAATGATCTACCAGTTGGTATACAGAATTATATGAACATGTTGCTGATGATGCTAAGATAATAGGAAGGATAAGAAACTAGATGATTGGCATGCCTTCAAGAAGACTGGACAAAATAAGTACATGGAGCACCACTGGCAAATGGAATTTAATGTTAATAAATGCCATGTTATGGAATGTGGAATAGGAGAACATAGACCCCACACAACCTATATATTATGTGAGAAATCTTTAAAG
>WNGS01022489.1:0-12089 GCA_020271785.1 Procambarus virginalis
CCCAGGCGCCTGCGAGAAACATTGGGCAGAGTTTCTTCACCTATGCCCCTGTTACCTAGCAGTAAAATAGTACCTGGGTGTTAGTCAGCTGTCACGGGCTGATTCCTGGGGGTGGAGGCCTGGTCGAGGACCGGGCCGCGGGGACACTAAAAAGCCCGAAATCATCTCAAGATAACCTCATCATCTCATCTCACACAGCGTGCCTGTGTGGGATGTGGGTCGACTGCTCTTAGCTGTGAGGTGTAGTGGGAGGTGTGAGGGTGCTGTGAGTGTAGTGGGAGGCGTGAGCGTGCTGTGAGGTGTAGTGCAAGGCGTGAGCGTGCTGTGAGGTGTAGTGGGAGGCGTAAGCGTGCTGTGAGGTGTAGTGGGAGGCGTGAGCGTGCTGTGAGGTGTAGTGGGAGGCGTGAGCGTGCTGTGAGGTGTAGTGGGTGCTGTGGCTGTGCTGACCTAGGCAGAGCCTCACTTGAATTCTTGGCACTCTTAAATGAGGCACTGGTCCCACACACGAGAATTTAACTGAATAAAAGGTAATAAATCTACACAAACCTATTTTAGGGGCGTTGCCCCCAGGTATAACCGGCTCCTAGCTAAATGGTGTTATTTGTGTAAGTACCCACTCTGGACTATCGCTATTACTTAGCTGTTAGTTTTTTGAAGGAGTTGCAACCTTCTTGCCTCGCGGAATTTCAATGTCCCAAGTTGTAATCCACATGAATTGCGCATTGTTTAACATTAACTTACGTACAAAAGATCGTGAAGTTTCTGGGTGAATCATTACTAATTCGATCCTAAATGCGGTCAAGGAGCCTAGTTTTTTTTTTTAAATTTGGCCCCGAGGGGCGAGTTTATTGGGCAGCGCCACTCGTCCTGTGAGTGGACCCACCGCCATAGTAGCATGTACAACACTCCCCAATAGGAAGAAAACCCGCTGGGTGGTTCATCCTAGGAGCCTAGTGTGTCTACGCGACCCGTCCTACTGAGGTGATAGTACTTCTTGTAATTGTTACGCCCCAAGTACCAATATGACGTGATGGACCAGCATATAGATTTTGTGTACTATTATGTATGAATGCTTTCCCGTCTTAGAAAAGTAACAAGATCATGTCTAGATATAAGTTGCTACTTGCACGAATCTAAGTAATAGACAGACCCTAGATTTAAAATCTCAACGAGATTTTCCCTTTATATATTTGTAGCCATTTAGTAAAACTTTCCATAGTTTGCACCGACACAGCACTCATAACACCCACAGCACATCCACAACACCCACAACTCTCCCACAACACCCACAACTCTCCCACAACACCCACAACACCACAAAGCGCTCACAACACCTCTACAAGACGACACCGCCACTAAGCCCCCGCCAACGTGACGCAGGGCTGACGCTGTACGAGCTCCACGCGCCGCTCCTGATGCAGGCCAACAGAGCCTTCCAGAACAAGGCCATCACCAAGAGCGACTTCCAGCAGCAGCTACACGAGGTCGAGGGATACCTGGATAGGACCATCTATTGCCTCAAGCACGAGCCTCTCTCCTCTTTCGAGGGCGAGATTTGCAAGGTAGGTGGAGGAGGAAGTGTGAATGGGTTGGTGTACACAGCTAGTTGTGCTTGTGGGGGTTGAGCTTTGGCTCCATGGTCCCGCCTCTCAACTGTCAATCGACTGATTTGATGAAAACAAATAGATGATCTCTTGCCTTGACTGGTGTTGTCCCTTTTAACACTCTGTCATTGTCGAGCAGTTACCGTACTGGTTATGTTAGTACGTTACCGTACTAACATAGTAGTTATATTACCGTACTAATTATATGCACTATATATATATATATATATATATATATATATATATATATATATATATATATGTATATATATATATATATATATATATATATATATATATATATATATATATATGCGAACAAGCCTAAACGGTCTCCAGGCATATATGCCACTGAAAACTCATATCCCAGAAGTGACTCGAACCTATACTGCCAGGAGCACTTCTGCATCTGGCGTACAGGACATCTTAACCACTCGACCAACACGACAGGACAAAAGAGGATGGTAGCCGAGGCTATTTCCATCCCCCCTGCCGGCACTCGGTTGGTAATCTTGGGCATGGTGTTTTATCAAATCCCCTCATTCTTTGGGGCACACGTGAGGAACACAAATGCGAACAAGCCTGAACCTCGGCTACCATCCTCTTTTGTCCGGTCGTGTTGTCGAGTGGTTAAGGTGTCCTGTATGCCAGATGCAGAAGTGCTCCTGGCAGTATGGGTTCGAGTCACTTCTAGGGTGTGAGTTTTCAGTGGCATATATGCCTGGAGACCGTTCAGGCTTGTTCGCATTTGTGTTCCTCACGTGTGCCCCAAAGAATGAGGTGACTTGATAAAATACCATGCCCAAGATTACCAACCGAGTGCCGGTGGGGGATGGAAATAGCCTCGGCTACCAATCTCTTTTGTCCGGTCGTGTTAGTGGTTGAGTGGTTAAGGTGTCCTGTACGCCAGATGCAGAAGTGCTCCTGGCAGTATGGTTCGAGTCACTTTTGGGGTGTGAGTTTTCAGTGATTATATATATATATATATATATATATATATATATATATATATATATATATATATATATATATATATAATATATAGAGACATATTATGTTGATATAGATTGGAATGGGTTCCAAGCTCATTGACGTCACCAGAGACCCAAGGGCTTGCAGTTTTTTGTTTCAGCGCCTCAGTGTGGCGATCCAGAGGGGAAATGCTTGCTGCGTCCTCGGTTCCTGTCCGGAAGCGGAGGAGCTTCAAGAGATCCATAACCTTTAGGCATTTGTCTTGTATGTTTTGTAACCTTTAAATACACAATAAAGCATAAGAGAAAAAAAAAGGAAGGGGGTGGTAGGAGAAAAGCACACAGAAACTGTATTGGAGGGGACCTACATTCCCTCCAATGCGTTATGTGTGATTTCCTCCGAGGCTATGGGTCCCCCTTCTTCCAGCCAGAGGTGGTACTCCCTTCCAATTTTATATATAATATATATATATATACATATGTATATGTGTGTGTGTGCAAATCACGAAAATTAACACATGATGAAAAATATGACAGTGTCAGACCACGGAGGAAGAATTGAAACAGGAATTTCCTTAAGTACTTTCGTATATTAATACGTCTTCAGAAGGAATGAGCGTGCCTTGAACTGATGCAAAATTAAAAATGAACTAACAATAAGCCTATTATGAATCATTTGTAATCATATTATGAATCTAAGGTTATCATTTTATAGATTAAAAATGGGGCACCGAACAGCAGGATTGATTTAAAATCTTATTCCTTTTAATTTTGTATTGAAATCTGAAATTTTTAATTTGTAATTATTTCAAAATGTGAAATAATTGTTAAATTTGAAATCAGATTTTTTAAATTTAATTATTTTATAATCTTAATTTGTTATTTAATTATTTCATAATTTTATTTTTTAATTTAATTATTTCATTATGTTAATTTTGTTAATTTAATTATTTCTTATTCTTAATTTTTTTCATAATCTTACATTTTTTAAATGTAATTATTTAAAAATTTGATTTTAATTTAATTATTTTAAAAGCGGCATTTTTTTATTTAGTTATTTCAAATTTAGCTATTTTTTATTTGTTAAATAATTATATCAAAATCTGAGATTTTTAAATAAAATTTATTTCAGTAACTTTTTTAACCATTATTTTGTATCGAGGAGTGTGACTTTTCTTCAAATTTGAATGTTTCAGAAATATATTATAGAGTATTCTCCCACTGGGACGCTGTTCTTTAGTGGACTTTTGAAAGGTTTAGACATAACGCCCCTAACCTTCCCCCACAGATCGCCAGGAACTCCCTGCAAGAGCTGCGAAAGTGGATCCAGACGGTGGAGACGCTGCAGGAGTCGCACTTCCTGCCGGAGAAGCAGGAGGTGGTGCCGGGCCAGCTCAGCGAGGAGGACCTCACACTTGAGACACTCCTCAAGAAGTTGGAAGAACAGTAGCAGATCCGTAGAGATAGATGAAGCCTCGCGCCCACACACACAAGATAATCATTCTTTCCATACACCTCTAATACGAGTCCTGTCTGCCCATGTACGAGGTTTATCTTCTCGTGGATTTCAGATACGACCCCAGGTCCATTCATCCCAATTCACTGATTCTTGTTGTTGATTCCTGTAAAGCCTCTCTCTTTTATATGTTTGGCTTAAGGCCTATCAACTTGTGGAGAGTCATTAAGGGCTCCACAACAGTCTACTGACTAACCATCAGGTATACTTTAGTCCTGAACAGTGTCCAGGACTAAGGTAAACTCTGGGTGTATGTACACCGTGAAGTGGTATACAGTTCTACACAGTGTTTATATTCCTGTGTTAACGAGTACTCGAGCAAATTTCCTGTATCTTGAATTATTTCAGCATTTTGATTCAATTTATTTTTAAACATAAGAGCTTGGCATTAAACTGTTTTGGTACGACTGGAAATTATTTATACTAAAACAATTATTTGTAAATTTATAATTTTGTTGTTGATATTATGTTGGAGGTAAGTCGTGGTGCCCAGGTGGGTGGTGGGGGGAAGGTTTGTACTTCTTGACGCGAAATATATACATAATCTTATTTGTCTCATGCAACAAATATGCAGTGCTGTGCTGTTACAGCTCTCAGGGGCGATTAAGGCATGTCGTCTGTAACGGGTTCCTTGCTGTGCTGGGGAACCTTTGCTGCACTGGGGAACCTTGCTGTACTGGGGAACCTTGCTGTACTGGGGAACCTTGCTGTACTGGGGAACCTTTGCTGTACTGGGGAACCTTGCTGTACTGGGGAACCTTGCTGTACTGCGTAATCTTTCAATGTTTGGTGCTGAACCATGTTGTGATGTTTTGCTTTAAGAAGCCTAATATTTCTTGCCAAGCGTTTCACCCGACATATTCCACATTTTTGTGTTGATTATTTGTTTCCTTCCGAAGTAATTTTATCTAATGTGTTTTATGTCCGTTTCTGAAGTGTTGCGTCTTACATAAGCTGAAGGTGTACTGGTTTTGTAAATCAGATTTTTGGTGCTGCAACAACTGCTGAGTTGAGATAAGGCTTGAAACCATAGCAGATTTGTTTTTAAGTTAAAGGAATTTTAGATAATCTTCATTATTATTGTAAGAGTACCAACCTTTGTGCATTTTTTTTACATTAAAGTTTTAACACATTTTTATTGGTTTTCTCTTTCATGAATACAGTAAGTCCTTCAACTTGCCTTAAAATGGTGTTCATTACCCAACAAGTGTAACCCAGGAGAGATCTCGTTTTTTGTATCTTTGTTCTGAGGCTTCCTTGCTGCCCTTCTTCTTCAAGGATTCGAATTTGTGTCGCTGTGGTGGCCATTCAATATACAATATACCGTATCCAGCACTCCACGGAATTCGGACAGAAGTATTGATAGGCCTTGAGGTTCATAAGCATCTATTAACTCCCCCAGATTCTTTAAAGTGTCTATAATTTCTTGCATAATGACATTGTCATTCAAAAGCCTTGCCGTCAGATCGCCTTGTTCCAATTTAGCCTTCATCCTATTGAAGTGTGAAATATTTATTACCGCCCGTCATAATAATCCCAGGCAGTGGAATAGGGTCTAAGGCCTGAGGTAAATATGGTAGCCTTTCACGTCACCGCTACTCTGTAAACAAACCCAACCCAGCCTAATCAAACCTGACGTAACCAAGCCTAACCTAACACAACCTATCCTGTGTTAGACATGCCTTAGTGGGGTAGAAATAGCCTAAGCTACTCTATCCCTTTGAGATGTATTTCTTTCTTGTCTCAATAAACATGAACTTGAACCTGACTTGACCAAACCTAAATTAACCTGACGATAAGGATAAAATTGTGTTTTGAATATGGTATGCAGGTGGTGTGACGTCTCAGTGATCATGCCGGTACAGGTTTTAGATCCTACAGAAGCCGGGTCCGTTGCTCTTGGCCGCTGCAGTCACCATTCAGATTTGTAAACATATGCAACAGAAAATTGTAAATAGAAAAAACAGTGAAATGGCGGAGGAGAATGGTAGAGAAGATGTGTGGTTCTTTACGTGTTGGCCACTTTTTGAGAACCCAAGAAGTGATAAAATGATGAATTTTAACTTTTCTATCTTCCATCTAGTCTTTGTATTTGTCTCCCGTTTACGTTCACAATTACTTCGTGGTCTGTCAGGTACTTCCATTCAGGCATCGACACATTCTTTACACTACATTGTTCGTCTTGCAAAAGTGGCTGTTATCTTCAACCAAGACATCACTGCTCCCTCCTGCTGGTGGCCACGGCGAGCCCTCACCAGGGTACTTGAAGGAAGGAAGAAATTATCAAGGGAAAGCGCCAAGCCTATTACTATTATATAGCACTTGGAAGGGATCAGGATAAGGATTTGGGATGGGACGGGAAGGGAGGAAGGAATGGTACCCAATCACTTGGACGGTCGGGGATTGAACGCCGACCTGCATGAAGCGAGACCGCCGCTCTACCGTTCAGCCCAAGTGGCTTGGCAAGGTACTTGAAGGGGAGTCCTTAGTGCCCCCTGCGTTGTGGTCCAGCTGGGGTCGTCGTCGTCCAGGATGCCAGAGTAATGCGTGCAGGATACTCCAGACACGGAGGAATGTTGATCCTGCCGCGCCTAACCCATCACTGTGCGGGACTCCCTCGACTCATGAGGCCGGACGGTCGCCCAATTAGGACCTTAGCGAAAGAGGTTTTTGCGACATAAGTCCTTTGAGACCGAATACACTCCTGCAGGATAGCGTTTTTCCTCTGGTTTCCTCTGAAATGCTGGGATTTTGGCCTCTAAGGACACATAAAGTTAGGGTTTGTTTACCTTGGCAGAAACGTTACCATGACACCGGTTCCCCATAGTCAATGATCAAGACAAAGGTAGAGCCTGGCGTACGATGACCGACCTCCGACGGTACCTCTCTCAAAAAAACTTGAATAAACAATTCATATTTTAACAGCTTATAAAAATAATGAGTGGGGAAATTTTATGTTTCTTTAGACCGTGTAAAGCTACTAGAAAAAAAAGATATGAGCGAAATAGAGGTAGCAGATTGTGAGTACGAGAGTTTTCCACGGTCACCTGGAGAGCATAGTGATGGGCGGTTCAGTGCGCCCCGTGAGCTTGGCGTGTCTGCTGGCTGGGTAACGGAGGGCTCCAGTGTGTGTGTGTGTGTGTGCATGTGTGAGTGACTTGTGTCGCGTCCTGCTAACACTCGATGGATAATACAGAAAACTATAACGATTGGAGGTTTAAGGCGTGTTCAGAGTGCCGGTACTGGACGTACTCGACTAAGCGAGAAGGTTAGTTTGTTTGTAGTTTAATTGAAAAGCGAGATATGTGCGTGTGCGTGCACACACAGTGGAGACAGACCTCGTGCACAGTTTCCAGTGTAGATATAATAGGCTGAGGAACCTGTACACCAGATGATTGACAGTTGAAAGGCGGGACCAAAGAGCTGAAGCTCGACTCCCGCAAGCACAGCTAAGTGAGCACACATCTTCCCCCCACTCACATTATATATATATATATATATATATATATATATATATATATATATATATATATATATATATATATATATATAATAAAATATATAATGTGAAGGTACCACCTCTGGTGCAAATGTGGGGACCCATAGCCTCGGAGAAGAAAATAAGGAGTACTCAGAGAAGTCCTTGTGGATTCTCACTAAACTCTTTAATATTTTCTTCTACCACCTACATTCTTTTGTATGTACACATATATATTTGTTTTATTTAAACTTTGTTACAAAAAAGGAGTTACATATAGGGTACAAAGATGATTATCATAAGTTGTCGGGTTCCTCCAGCTCCTCAGATGGCGGGCAGGAACCATGAATGCAGTGTGCATTTCTCCTCTGCCTCGCTACGCTGAGGCGCTGGAAAAGGAAGCTGGCAGCTGTAGGGTCTCTTGTTGTTTCAATTAGCCTAGAACCCAGTTCCTTCAAAAAACTGGTGGCACTCTTACCCCAGGCGCCGAGTGTCTCAGAAGCAATGGGGACAAAATTGTAGTGGGTGATCCAGTTCTCAGTATTTACGGGAATATACAGTATATATATATATCCATTTGCCACCTCTGGATGCGTTTGTAGGGACCCTCGACCTCGAAGAAGACGATATGTAGTATCCGAGGGAGCCTTGTGTTTCGAGGCATATATAATATATATGCCGGGCATATATATAATATATAATATATATGCCCGCCATCTGAGGAGCTGGAGGAACTCGACAAACTGTGACAACTAGCCTTGTACCTTGCATTTAACCAGTGTTGTAACCCTTTTTGTGTTACAAATCCCTTACGTTAAGGTGAATCATCACTAACAACAATTTACCTGGGAATTATGGAGCCTTTCTATCTGAGGGAGCTTAAACAATAGAGCATCAGCTGTCCAATTGTATACTATGTAACATTTCACAAGTGTTTGTTCCCCACATGTTTTATTTGCGCGTCATTATATTCTTTTAATCGTTTTGTTTACAATGATTTGTGTTTTTTGGGTTCTTTCATTAAGTAGGATTGGCCTATGAACAAATCTGGCCTTATCGTTTTCTGTTTAGTTGTGATACTGAATATAACAATTGGGGGTGTCTATTATTGTATAATATTTGTGTTTCTTTATAATGTGTGAAATGGGTAATTCGATATTGATTGATTTAATTTGGTCTTGCATAGAATCTTTAAATCTTTAAGGATCTTAATTTGATTTTGATTTAGTCCTTATTGTCAATGTTGAATGTTATTAAATCGTACTTTGTTTCATCATAACGTAAGTTGTCTTTGGTATTTTTTTCCTTTTCGTGCTTTCATTTTTAATAACTAATGTCATTTTCGTCTCTTAAGAATGTAATCATGTTTTTAGTATAAGTTCTTTGTTAGGCACGTGGTGTCCCGTCATCCCAGCAGTTTGTAATAGGACGCTGTAAAACTATTGATGGTAATGGCATCTACCACCTTTATCACTGTGTGTGTGTGTACTCACCTAGTTGTGCTTGCGGGGCTTGAGCTTTGTCTCTTTGGTCCCGCCTTTCAACCGTCAATCAACTGATGTATAGATTCCTGAGCCTATGGGCTCTTATCATATATAATTTTGAAACTGTGTATGGAGTCAATCTGCCATATCACTGCCTAATGCATTCCATCTGTTAACAACTCTGACACTGAAAAAGTTCTTTCTAACGTCCCTGTGGCTCATTTAGGTACTCAGTCTCCCCCTGCGTCCCCTTGTTCGCGTATCACCCGTTGTGTTAAACAGTGTATCTACCCTGAAAAATCTAACCTGTCCATTCCTCTGAGAATTTTGTAGGTAGGGATCATGTCCCCTCTTACTCTTGTGTCTTCCAGTGCCGTGAGGTGCATTTCACATAGCCTTTCCTCATAACTCATTCATCTTAGTTCTTTGACTAGCCTAGTGGCATACCTTTGAACTTTATCCAGCTCCGTCTTGTGATTGACAAGGTACGGGCTCCATACTGGGACCGCATATTCCAGGATTGGTCTTACATATGTGGTATACAAGGTTCTGACTGATTCCTTACATAGGTTCCTGAAGGCTGTTCTGATGTTACCCAGCCTCGCGTATGCCGCATAGGTAATTCTTTTTATGTGGGCGTCAGGAGACGGGGTTGGTGTGATATCAACTCCCAGATCGTTCTCTCTGTCCGTTTCACGAAGGACTTCATCTCCCATTCTGTATCCTGTGTCTGGCCTCCTGTTTTCACAGCCTAGTTTCATTACCTTACATTTACTCGGGTTGAACTTTAGTAGCCATTTGTTGGATCATTCATTCAGTCTATCTGGGTCATCTTGTAGAGTCATACTATGTTCCTCTGTTTTAATCCTGAAAGGCGGATTAAATGTGTGTAAATTACCTAAGTGTAATTACTTAAGTGTAGTTACAAGATGAGAGCTACGCTCGTGGTGTCCCTTCTTCCCAGCACTCTTTGTCATATAACGCTTTGAAACTACTGACGGTCTTGGCCTCCACCATCTTCTCACTTAACTTGTTCACTGTGAACAATGAACACGCACACGTGTGTGTGTGTGTGTGTGTGTGTGTGTGTGTGTGTGTGTGTGTGTGTGTGTGTGTGTGTGTGTGTGTGTGTGTGTGTGTGTGTGTGTGTTCTCACCTATTTGTACTTACCTATTTGTGCTTGCGGGGGTTAAGCTTTGTCTCTTTGGTCCCGCCTCTCAACTGTCAATCAACTGGTGTACAGATTCCCCGAGTGTGTGTGTGTGCTTGTAACTGCAGAGTGTGAGTGTATGGAGCACCTGGTGGTGGTGTAGAGACACTGGTGTGGCCCCTCATCGCCAGCCTCCTGACAAGGTGGCTGCCAGGTGCAATATACCAAATTTAGGGTGACTAGTCGCTAGCCGTATTATCTGTACTTGTATTGATCATTATTGTTATGCAATATACCAGCGGCTGATGTTGCAAAGCCCTCCCTCGACTTAGTTTATTATAATGTAACGAATATTTGGCCTTGCCCGAAACGCTATGCGTACTAGTGGCTTTAGGTATATTGTTTTGTACTAGCTCTATCTATAAATCAATCAGAATGTTTGTAACTGCATCTATGTATGTACTTTTCCTAAATAAAATATTATTATTATTATTATTATTATTATTATTACATAAGAAAGTTTAATTGTTACAGCTGGCTATTAAAATGTAAGGAATATTACATAATAAAGTTTAAGTGTTACAGTAGGCTACGCTAAGCGCAGCGTAATTATTTAGGGATTAGGTATATATTTGTGTAGTTTTTTTTTATATATTACCATTTTAATAAATTGCTCTTTAGTAATTTTGTGATAAGAAAATGCTTTTTGATGGTTCAGGAACCCATTTTAGGAAAACTACATTTTTCATAGACAATTTAATATTAGCTCTCATCAGTTTTGAGTTGCTCATATACTGACAGGTCTGATTTACTCAGGTTTGGTAAGAGCTTTTATTAATATAACTATATATCTTATATGGATGATGAATAATATGTAATATATAACATCAGATTATCCGAGCACTGATACAAGAACAAATTACAAATATAAAGAACTTTTTAGAAATATTGTGCATAATATTCCCAGTTACACAACAGCAGTAGTCAGAGGCTATCCTTGATCCCTCTGACATTAAACTCACAGCTCATGTAAAATGCTGGTGACTTGAAACCCGCACCTCATGTAAGGTGTAACCGACTGCGACATGAACTAAATTGCTTGCCAGCATGCTATCTATCTGTGTGTAGGTAATTCACAATAATACTGTGTTCCTTTTCTATATAGGCTAGGTAGTTTCATAGAACCCAATCGGTAAATATTAAGAGCAAAAATATAGTGACCAGTTAAGTGCTGTGCTTAAAATTAGTTAATGCTGTTGGCAAGATGTTTAATTTACTTATGATAAAAGAAGACTTCGTTTGTACGTTATTTCTTTAAGTGTTGGTGTGAATATTACCAGTAGCAGGAAGTGCGGTGATGGCCATTTCCATCATATAAACATTTAGCTTTGCAAAATCAGCATTTACTAGATCCCACAGTTCACCCCCTATTCAAACTGTGGCATTAACTGTTTTAAGAACTGTACACTCGACCAGTTTGAGTTTGGATCAGGGTATCAAGATGTTGATGAAACCACACACTAGAAAGTGAAGGGACGACGACGTTTCGGTCCAGGGTTAGGACCGAAACGTCGTCGTCCCTTCACTTTCTAGTGCGTGGTTTGGTCAACATATTTCAGCCACGTTATTGTGACTCCTCGTCTGCACAGGATATCAAGATTACCAGACTCGCCTGAATGTGCTGCCGTTCTGGTACTCCAGTGGTTCTCTCTAGTAGTTTTCATTTATGATCTGAATAATAAGTCTAGTGTATTCAAAACACCTAAAGAATATTTGCTAGGATTGAACACAAGGTTGTATTCAGCAAATATATGTACACAAATCTGTATACATTCTTCGATAGAATAAAGAATTTGATCAGCATATATTTATTTTAATTTTTTTGT
>WNGS01022493.1:0-10000 GCA_020271785.1 Procambarus virginalis
ATTTTGTATTTGTATTTGTAAGAGTGATTCAGTTGGCATGTTCTAACTTAGAAAATGCATTAGGTGGGGATATTTGAGGAAGCCTTCTCTTCATTCAGGCGAATTTAAATTTTCTGAAAGTTTTTTAAATTGGCCCTTCCTGTAAAAATAAAAAATACTGCAGAAGAAATACTGGATTTTTTTTTTATTTGTTTAAGATGTTTAAAATAAATTTATGTTGTCTTGCAGGTTTTTTGTACACTGCTTTGTGTGAATGTTTCATTTAATGCTAGAGACCTCTGGCAGTCATTTGCCATTTTGGAAAAAAATCATGAATGACTTAGTTACCCTCTTGTGCATTATTAAATTTTTTTTTGCACCATATCAGATGTGTGGTTAATAGACTATCAAGTAATTAGTGCATCTAAGGATATGATTGCATCCAATTACACAAGACTTTCTATTTGGGATACTATCTGACATATTCAGCATTCCAAGGATCATTAATGTGAATTTATTTAAACAGTTAAAGTGTTTAAGGAATTTTCCATAAACTGTCTCACTAAAGGTGAGTTACTTTATAATGAAGCTAAAGTAAAGTAAATACAAAATAACTTGGGGTTGTATAAAAGCTTTGTTCCGTCATACAATCTAATAGGTCAAGAAAAGTCAAGTATTAGGATGAAAATACTGTACTCTAATTGCTTGGATTTCGGACGCTGCTACTCATTCTTGCAATACCCCACATCGATTTAATTTCTACCTTTTAATTAATAGGACTTAGCAGCAGTTAGGGCACTAGTAAGCTGTGGCAATGTATTGCACAGTGTTTTGTAATGTCAGAATCTACCCATATATATTATTATAATATTGATTTATATATACTGTACAAGAGTTCTTGTTTTCTTGCACAGCCACTAGCACGCATAGCATTTTGGGGAAGTCCTTAATCCTAATTTTCCCCTGAATACGACCTGCCAAATCTTCTAACAACCAGGTACCCATTCACTGCTGAGTGAACGGAGGCTACAGTTAAGGATTGGCGCCAAGGAAATCCTCCCCGGCCAGGATACAAACTCAGGCTAAAGCGCTCGTGAGACGCCAGATGAGTGTGTCATAACTTCGCCATGGGGACTGCATCATTATTTTATTGCAGTTAAACCCTAAACTGCGCAAAACGTCTTATGAAGTGTGACATTGCGCTCACTTTTTAACATTTTCTAAAACCTCTTTCAAATTTTTTGTGCCTAATCTACTAGGCAAATGCTCCGACTTTGTCTAAATGATACCAGCGTAACTTGAAAAACAAGAAAGTAAAAAGTAATTATAAAATTGAATATTGAAAACTATAGATTTTGAAAATCGGCTGCAAAAATATAAAAATCACCAATTGTTCATTTAGTGTTATTATGCTCTCAGAATAGCATATGATCTTCATTTTCATATATATAGAATATAGGTTTTCAGTATAGTTTACTGTAAAAAAAATTGTCAATATGGCATTTCAAATATGTGCAAATTTAGACAACAAAAATTTATAACTCCAAACGTTTAGAGTTTATGAAAAATCAATTATATAGGGATTGTAGAACAGAAAGCTGTGCACACTATATGTAAAAATGGTGAGAATCTGTCAGAAACTCTGTTTTTGGATACTGATGTAGGTTGAAATTCTTGTTATAGGTATAATTGAAGTTGAAGTTATCGACAATGAATAAGGCGGTTCTAATTCATGAATTTAATTGTATGTTTTAATTAACATTGTTTGGCATTCATACTTGAATATGTGAAAGTTGTAGATCAATATGTGTTGAAATGAAGTCAAGAAAAATTAACCCCAAAAAACAAAATACAGGTATAGGGATTATTATAATAATTATAATGATTTTGGGGATATATTTAGGGTATACTTTATGTAAGTAAAAAAGCCTCAATCTGGTCCCTAATCATCAAAACAACCTAAAGAAACAAGGAAAATAGAGTTTGAAATCTGTGAAAAATCAGTCAAAAAAATATTCAAAGTCCCAAGTTCTGAGAGTTGTGACTGATTTATTTGTTGACCAATTTAACTCTGTCTTCACATAGTTAGGGACGAGTATGCACTCTCCAGGATGCAAAGGTTACAACAAATTCAAGTAATAAACAAAGGAGGAAAAAACTAAAAACCTAAAAATAAAAAAAAAATTAAAATTGTACTTTGTTGAAAGTAACATATAATAATATTAGGCAATGCATTTATATGATATATAACAAAATAGAGCATACTAACATGCATACTCATTATTTGTGTTATTATGTACTGTATTACCAATGTTATAAAGGCACCAGCTGCATATTCAATTCTATTTGCTGACGACACAACCTTCATTTACTCCAGTCCTGACCCCCTTGCTCTAAATGCCACAGTAAATACCGAGCTTAATAAAGTCCATCTTTGGCTAACTGCCAACAAACTCACCCTTAACATTGACAAAACTTTCTATATTCTGTTTGGCAATAAATCCTCTAACCAAATAAATCTCAAGATTAACAATACCCAAATTTGTAACAAATTAGATGGCAAATTCCTTGGCGTTCTCATTGATCACAAGCTTAATTTCCAGGGACACATTCTAAATATATCAAAAAAAGTTTCAAAAACTGTTGGCATTCTTTCCAAGATCAGATATTATGTACCCCGCCCTGCCCTGGTGACTCTCTATTACTCCCTCATCTATCCATATCTCAACTATGGTATTTGTGCTTGGGGTTCTACTACCCAAAATCATTTACGTCCTCTAATTACTCAACACAAAGCTGCTATTAGGACAATATCCAACTCTGGCCCCAGACATCACTCGGTACCCCTACTCAAATCTCTCAATATGTTAGATATTAAGTCACTGCACATTCTCTCATGTGTATTATACATATATAAAACGCTGAACTGTAATGCCAATCCTGACCTCAAAAGCTTCATTGAAAGCTGTAACAGAACCCATGAGCACCACACCAGAAATAAATACAGTTTTGATATTCCAAGAGTACGACTTAACCAAACTAGAAATGCTCTACAAATCAAGGGACCCAGAATGTGGAATGACCTTCCCAACCATGTTAAAGACTGTACCTCTCTCAACCAGTTTAAGATTAAAACTAAACACTACCTGATAAACTCCCTGTAACCTACCTTACCCCTCTATTGTCAACCCATGTCTTATTTTTTTTTTTTTTTTATTCAACGCTGTTTGTCTACATATTGTATTTGTGCTGCTTTTCAGTCATGTTCCCCCCTTTTTTTTGTACCTTTATTTGTAACTGTTCTCAAAACATTTTATTCTTTTTGTTCAATTAGTATTAAGTTTTAGATATTAATGTTTTCTTGCCCGAAACGCATTGCGTAATAGTGGCTTTAGGCATTGTATGTACTAGCTCTATCTATAAATCGATCCACTTATGTAAAATCTCTCTATGTATGTACCTTTCCTGAATAAACATATTTATTTATTTATTTATATACACTGATGGTTCCCTACACCGCACCACGGGTGCAGCTGGAAGTGCAGTTGTTCTGACAATGGGCGATGGCTTGTACTTTGAGTGGGGAGTCCGTATAAACAACTGGGCCTCTACCCTTCAGACTGAACTATTTGCCTTGCTCCTTGCACTGAAATGTGTACAAGTCTCCAAACTTGATACATTAATTGTAAGTGACTCCTTAGCATCCTTAAATGCTCTCAACTCTTTAAGACATAACTGTAACATGCTCGTGTCCGAAGCTAGACACAAATACAACAATAGTATTAAGGATGGTAACAGAGTCCATTTCATGTGGTCTCCATCTCATGTTGGCCTCCGAATGCATGATAGAGCTGATAAGTTAGCCAAAGAATCTGCCTTTAAAGGAGCCGTTGAGTTTAACCTTGGATTGTTAATGAGCAATCTGAGAGCAGCAGTACACCGAGAACTTCAACAAGATCTTGTAGATCTGAGACAAAGTTTGGAGACTTGTACACATTTCAGTGCATCTATGGATCATCCAATAAAATCAGCAGACTTCTGGATGTTACTGCTGCTCGGCTTAGACTCGGTTACAAGTATCTCTGGGAATTCTCATTATCTGCTGATGTAGACCTAACCAAATGTAAACTGTGTCAACAAAATTATTCCCACACCCTCCGTCACTATGTGATGGAGTGCGAAAACATACGTGAATTTAGAGACAATTCTATTACCAATGTTCCAGCGATGTGTAAATATTTCATTCAAAATGATCTGCTACCAGAAATTCTAGCCAAATATCCCCAGTTTGCTAACTGTAGGTAGTAACTAAGTGATTGTAACCTATCCACCGCTGCCCACTGGATGGGGGGCGGTGTGCAGGACAAACATATAAATTGTGACACTAGCTCTCCACATATGTCAGTTGCTTAATTTAGAACCTGTATTTGAGGTCGATCTCGAACCCATTGTTGATGTGACGACTTATATTGAATTTTGTAACTAGCTCATCAAGATTGTAACTTGCTTAGCTAAATGAATTGTGGGGCTCAGTCCCTGAGCCCATTATGTGCCTCTGTAACCCTTTCCACTACCGCCCACAGGATGGGTACGGGGTGCATAATAAACGAACTAAACTAAAAACTCTCCAAGTCGATCGGGGTGTGAGAATTGAGACCACTGACAAAAGTTTCCCAGTCTGTCTGCCTCCCCTCTACCATACGTTCCCTGGCCTCAGCCAGAGCCGTTTGAAAGAGCTTAAGCATTTCAGCAGTGCGGGTCCTTCTATAAGCTAGTCCAATTAATTCTTCTGGCAGTGTGTTTTAGTGCATGCAATTTAGAATCATTATAATAAGCATAAGTGCTATTACCAGTGTAATTTGGGTTACGTGGCCTGGACGATGGATCAGGTGATTCTATGAATGAACATAACAAAGGAGAATATTAATAAGGGTAGAGTTGACTAAATGTAAACTCTGTCAGCAGAACTATTCGCATACTTTGCGTCATTATATAATGGAATGTGAAAAAATCTCGGAATTTAGAGATAACACCATCAATAGTGTCCAGGAAATGTGTAAGTACTTCATTCATAATGATGTGCTGCCCGAAATCTTAGCGAAGTATCCAGCATTTGCTTACTGTAGGTAATGCATGCACATGACTGTAAAGCTGCCGCCCAGTTGGGTGGGTGTGGAGCACATGACTGTAAATAAAATAATAAAAATAACAAAACTATAAACTATTAATGATGGGTTCAAGCGACGAGGGAGTAATTGCGCAAAGCGTCCCTCACCTGTGACGTCACAGCGTCACCCGACGCTAAATATCAACACAGCGGCCATTTTGTCGTCAGTTCAGTCATGGCGAAGACAAACCCTTCATGCAAACTGCGCCTACTATCAAGAAGAAGAAGATTTTGTGTTCCACCGATAGTATTATCGTAAGTAAACACTTATATTTTATATTTTATTATATTAATTGATTCTATTTTTCTGTAATAAAAGTCCAAGGTGGTGTTGAGTAAGGAACAAGGGTACTGTGTAGGGAGGTGAGGACTTGTACCAACCACTACCACCACCAGTACCTTGTCTGGCATCCTGCTTAGTATTCCTATTGAGATATGAAGTATTATTGCATTCATATAATTATTCATTCACAGTCATTACTAGTTTTATGGGCTATGTTCTGTTACCCTAATGCTTTTTACCCCTGGGCATGTCCATTTACTCTCCAGCCCTTCACAAGCCACTGCTGCACCCCCTCCGTGCCCATACTTACTGTGCTTATTCTTACAGGACTGCACTGCATTATGTGGTGTGCACTGCCTGGACACCTTGGCAATGTAGAGACATATTCTGCAATACCATGATATTAGCAGTAGAGTGATAAGCTGACACACGGGAGGTACAATGGAAAGAAGTTGAGTATCAATTCTTGTAATTTATATTGCTTCCAGTGAGTTTTTAGTTTTCTTATAATCACTATGTTATCTATCTCCTACAACCTAGTTATCTGCTTGATACATGCATTATTGGGTTCTGGTAGTTGTTCTACTCACCAAGCCCTTCCCAAGGCCAGGTTTGACATGTGAGAGCTTGGTCCAACAGGCTATTGCTTGGAGAGGCCTACATATCCACAACAGCCTTGTTTGTCTGGCACTTCTTGAAAATGTTCAGGTTTTCTCTTGAAGATGTCCACGGTTGTTCCAGCAATACTGTATTTCTTTTATTGCTGAAAACATGTTTTCAGCCATAAAAAAAATAATCCTGAATCCAGAAAAAATCCCCTTTGTATCATCTGGAAATTTTCAAATATTGCTGATCAAACCTGAGTTTAAATTATTTGTATATATTATGAATTACAGAGGTCCCAGGACAGAAGGTTGAGGCACTCCACTTACATTTTCCCACTCTGACAACCCCATTTATACAAACTCGGTCTTATCTTTTAGCTAATAATTTATTGTGCACACCATACTCAGCCTGTGTAAGGTAGTTTATTGTGCATCCTAGTATTGTGCATGTATAGTATATATATTTGTGTAGTATATTTGGCATATTTAATGCCTCTAACCTCTCCTCATAGTTCTTGTCCTTCAGTTCTGGGAGCCACTTAGTGGCATGTCTTTGCACTCTTTCCAGTTTGTTGATGTGCTTCTTAAGATAGGGGGCACCATACAACTGCTGCATATTCCAGCTTTGGTCTGACAAAAGTCGTGAACAATTTCTTGAGTATTTTGCCATCCATGCATTTAAAGCTCTGAATATTATCCTTTACCTGCAATTGGTTGTTGCTGTATTTACAGAATATGATTTGTTCTGTTTTACATTTGTTTGTTCCTTTTTTTCAAAATTTCTTTCTGCCTCTCTCCTCACTGCCGTGTAGTTGTTTCTCTTTGTATTACTGGTATGTTTGGCGGTTTGGCCTCTTTGTATATTGATTTCATTTTTGTGTCCTTTGGTCTCTGGCCGTCTTGAAATTTCAGTTGAACAAATCCTGTTTCCTAGTTCTGCATCTCTGTTTTGGTATAAATGTTTTTGTTCCTTTATCATACATTTCACAAAATTGACATACTGTGCATTAATTCATCTCAATAACTTCCTTTCCTAACAGCAAGCCTTTCCAGTAAAATTCTTTGAATTCTTTTCTGACTTCCAGCCTAATGTTTGTTTTATCCTAGTGTGTATGATGCCTAGTGTGTGTCTGGTGCCTGTTGTGTTAAACCGAAGATAAATGCATAAGTATAGGTCCAATAATTTAATGAGTTATTTTATGGAGTAATCTTTGCTATGTTGATAGTGCTCGTTGTGTGTCTGCAGGTGCATTCAGTGTGTGTATGATACCTGGTGTTAAAAAATTATTTCTTACTCGTTCATGCTCTCATTTAGACGTTTGGCCTCGACGAGGTTCAGTCTTGTGACTGGTGTGTGGCACGTTTCTGTTGAAATGTAGTCTTTCCGAGACTACATTTCAAATATTACCTAACATACATAGCTACTCCCCCTCCTTGTCCAATATATCTATCTGTGTGAAATAGATTAAATCTATTTGATATTCAGCTAATAGTTCTCTATTTACTACATTCATCCATGTTTTGGTACCTTGAGTTTACCTTGAGGTGATTCCGGGGCTCAGCGACCCCGCGGCCCGGTCATCGACCAGGCCTCCTCGTTGCTGGACTGGTCAATCAGGCTGTTGGATGTGGCTGCTTGCAGCCTGACGTATGAGTCACAGCCTGGTTGATCAGGTATCCTTTGGAGATGTTTGTCAAGTTCTCTCTTGAACACTGTGAGGGGTCGGCCAGTTATGCCCCTTATGTGTAGTGGAAGCGTGTTGAACAGTCTCAGGCCTCAGATGTTGATAGAGTTCTCTCTCAGAGTACCTGTTGCACCTCTGCTCTTCAACGGAGAGTATTCTGCACATCCTGCCATGCCTTCTGGTCTCATGTACTGTTATTTCTGTGTGCAGGTTTGGGACCAGCCCCTCTACTATTTTCCATGTGTAAATTATTGTGTATCTCTCCCGCCTGTGCTCAAGAGAATACAGGTTTAGGCTCTTTTCTCGGTCCCAGTAGTTTAGATGTTTTACTGAGTGGATTCTAGCAGTAAAGGATCTCTGCACGCTCTCCAGGTCAGTAATTTCTTCAGCTTTGAAAGGGCTGTCATTATTTGACAGCTTTGAAGGGGCTGTCATTATTTGATTTGACTGAGTTTTGTAAGTGGTTTCCGTTTTATATTTTCATTTTTTCCGTAGCGCATGAGCTGAAACTTATGTTCGTTAATCACCATGTTATTTTCTGTAGCCCATAGAAAGACCTGATTACATCTGATTGGAGGTTTGCCGTGTCCTCTATGTGCCTACTCTCATGAAGATTCTAGTGTCATCTGCAAAGGATGATACAGTACTATAGGTTGTGTCCTTGTCTATGTCCGATATGAGGATGAGACAGTATTGGAGCAAGCACAGTACCCTGGGGGACTGTGCTCTTTACGGTTGATAGTCCAGATTTTTTTTGTTGACTACTACACATTGGGTTCTATTAGTCAGGAAATTGTTGATCCATCTGCCTATTTTTCCGGTAATCCTTTGAACGCATTTTATGTGCAATAACACCATGGTCACATTTGTCAAAGGCTTTTGCGAAATCTGTGTAAATTACATCAGCGTTTTGTTTGTCTTCCATGGCATCTAGTGCCATGTCAGAGTGGTCCAGCAACTGTGATAGGCAAGAGCGCCCTGTTCTGAAACCATGTTGTCCGGGGTTATGGAGATGCTGTGATTCCATGTATTTTGTGATCTTACTTCTTAGCATTCTCTCAAAGATTTTTATGATGTGCGATGTTAGTGCTATCGGTCTGTAGTTTTTTGCCTCTGCCTTATTTCCTCCTTTATGGGGCGGTGCTATCTCTGCTGTTTTTAGTATGTCAGGGATAATGCCAGTATCTAGGCTTTGTCTCCAAAGAATGTGAAGGGCCTGCGATAGCAGTTTTTTACAGTTCTTGATGAATGTAGAGTTCCAAGAGTCAGGGCCTGGTGCAGAGTGCATAGGCATACTGTCTATGGCTTTTTCAAAATCCAGTGGGGATAGGATGACATCTGATATGATTTGATATCATATCCATGAAAAATTCATTTGGGTTATCAATCTTCAGTGTGTTCAGTGGCTCGCTGAAAACAGTCGTACTGATTGTGTGGTAAGATTCTTGTGTGGTAAAGCGTACTGATTTGTGTGGTGTTGTGGTAAGTGCAATAATATGTATTGTTTCATTGCAGATAAGAGATTCCAGATCGTTCCAGATTTCCGAAGTACTGAAATGCACACCATACAGGCTTGGTGGATCTAAGTGCAAGGTAAAATAATTTACATTTACTGAATATATTTAGCTGATTATCAGTATGTGATGTATGTATGTATGTATGTATGTATGTCTGTATGATGTATGTATGTATGTATATAATATATATATATGATATATATATAATATATATATATATATATATAGATATATATACAGTTTATGTATATATATATATAATACAATAATATATATAGATATATATATATATAATATATAATTATATATATATATATACTTCTATATATATATATATATATATATATATATATATAATACAGCAGGCCAGCACCCCAACTGCCTTCTGAAGCCCTAAGCAATCCAGCTGGGATCGCCCCATTGCCGACCAAGAAGCTGCGACTTTGCTAGAAGCTGCGACAACACCACATGACACTGCCCGACTTAGAGCAGTAGCAGCTCCCATGCAGGTGATTTCCTATTAGCAATCCAATGTCAGCAACCGGCATCGTCTCACATCGCAGGCCCTCCGAATTGCCGTGGCTCTCCGTCTCGCTGCCCCAATCCACACCGAATACAGGTGTATTTGCGGCGAGGCAGAGGCCGACAGGTACGGACGGCATGGCCTTCTCTGCCAAAGGACAGGAGGATGGCATGCAAGACACGGCGGGTCAATGACATTATAAGAGAAGCCTTACCACAGCCGGCTGCAGCAGAGAGAGAGC
>WNGS01022493.1:12500-14116 GCA_020271785.1 Procambarus virginalis
ATGTATTTAAAAGCAATTTTGAAGTTAGAAAGCGTGTCATAGGCTCCTCGTACAACGTTCTTTATGTGGTCCTCAGGTGATAGTTTCCTATCTAGAACCACCCCAATATCTCTCTATCATAATTCTTTAAAGATTTCCCTCATAATTTATAGGTTGTGTGGGGGTCTATGTTCTCCTATTCCACATTCCATAACTTGGCATTTATTTACATTACATTCCATTTGCCAAGTGGTGCTCCATATACTTATTTTGTCCAGGCCTTCTTGAAAGGCATTACAATAACTAAGTTTCTTATCCTTCCTATTATCTTAGCATCATCAGCAAACATGTTCATATAATTCTGTATTCCATCTGGCAGATTATTTATGTAGACAATGAACATCACCGGTTCAAGAACAACCCTGTGGTACTCCACTTGTGACATTTCTCCAGTCTGATTGCCCCTGATTACTGCCCTCATTTTTCTATAAGAAAATTTTTCATCCGTGTTAGCTTACCTGTCACCCCTCCAATATGTTCCAGTTTCCAGAACAACCTTTATGTTGGACTCTATTGAAAGTCTATTTTAGGTCCAGATAGATGCAGTCAACCCAACCATCTCTTTCCTGCAAAATCTCTGTGGCTCGATCATAGAAACTGAGTAAATTTGATACACTGGATTTCAAGATCGAAAACCATACTGTCTGTCTGATATTATATGTTTCTCTCCAGTTGTTCTACCCATTTAGTTTTAATTATTTTTTCCAATATTTTGAGTATTACATTTGTCAATGATACAGGTCTTAAAATTGAGGGGGTCTTCCCTGCTGCAACTTTTGTAAATTGGAACTATGTTAGCCTTTTTCCACACATCTGCTATGACTCCTGTACACAGGCATGTCTGAAAAATCCGCTGAAGTGGTATGGTGAACTCGGGTGCACATTCTCTCAGAATCCATGGTGAAACTCCATCTGGGCCAACTGCTTTGTTCATACTTAGCTCAAGAATATTTGTTTCACTTTGTCTCTAGACACTCTATGTGCTCTGTTGTTCTCTGTAATTCTTATTGTCTGGTTCCCTGAAGATCTCATTTTATACAAACACACTTTGGAACTTTTCCTTAAATGTTTCACACATTTCCTTTTAATTTCTGCATATCTGTCCCCCATTTTCAACATCTGAATATTATCCTTTACTGCAGCTTGCTTTTAATGAATTTATAGAAAAGTCCTGGATCTGATTTACATTTTGTCTTATATATATATATTATATATATATACTAGTATTATTTTTAAACTTAGAAGAGGGTACCACCTCTGGTGTGCAAGTGTAGGTAGGGACCCATAGCCTCGGAGAAGAAATAAGAGTACTCAGAGAAGACCTTGTGGATCCTCACTGAACACTGATTTTTCTTTCCTACCACCCCTATTCTTTTGGTATGTGTGTATATTATCTAACTTTATTTGAAAATTCATTACACAAAAAGAGTTACAATATTGATTACATGCAGGGTACAAAGGCTGCTTGTCACAAATTGAATAGCTCCTCCAGCTCCTCAGATGGTGGGCAGGAAAACCATGGATGCAGTGAGCATTTCCTCTCTGGATTGCCACACGTAAGGCGCTGAAAAAGAAAA
>WNGS01022494.1:0-12179 GCA_020271785.1 Procambarus virginalis
AACTTGAAACCATGCAGAACCTCTAGCAAGTCAAGAAGCCAGATGTTACCAACAAGTCTAGAGAAACCATTTTAACTCCCTACAAAACAGCAACACACTGCAACCAAGACGCAATCAGACACAACTAAGTCCTTGATTCTGTCATCATTTCATCCAGGACTTTCCACCATGAAATTGACCTGCGAGACGAAGACTTTACTACATCGTGATCCAGGATTTGATACTGAGTTGAATTATTCAATCGAAGCAATGACATCAAGTCAGCTTATAGAGTGGGTACCGAAACATCTGGTACAAACAACCGAAAAATTACCCCCCCGTGTGAAGTTAGATAGCTGCTCCCGAAGTCAGACCTTATCACTGCCGCAGTCGCTAAGAAATACAATGTTTATGTGAACGAATGTCTAACCAGATTCAGACAAAATCTCTTATTTTAACTACGTGGAATCTACAAAAGATCCCCTGCTATTAAACATTGTTTTGTGGGAGATGGTAAAATAATAGCTAGGAAGACTGACTTTGGAAAAACTTATGTCATAACCACTGAGGCACACTCATTCTTTCCTGGATAACTGTGGGATAACAGCTGAATACCAGAACATAATTGTAGTCTCACATACTACCAAAGTGTACTTAAGCTCTCCCTTTCCTTTCCAAAGGTTTTTTATTTTTATTTTTATTTTTTGTTTGTCATCTTTGTTGTTGACATTGCTTGTTTTTTTAATTATTTGGTCTTAGTTAATCCCCCAGTGTCAATAAACCTAGGGTTTTTATTACCCTTGTTATATTTAAAGTAACTTGGTCTTTGTTTCTTAGTAAACATTTATTGGAATCAATCAATAGTATCATTGTTTATATAAGCATCTACCTCAGTATCATAGTAAAATCTTCCACATGAATATACTCTCACCTGTTTATTTTTACACTTAGATTTATATTAGAGTAAATTTCTAGATTTACTTAGATTTATGTCTTTCTTTTTTTTTCAGGGGGGAATTATCTATTTGAGCTCACTTGTTTTCTTAGGTTCATACTAATTATAGGATTTAATTAACCATTACTAAGCTAATTATCTTTAAGATCATTTTACTTATGATTATTATTTTTCTTATTATTTTTTTTTATTTGCATTATATTGTCAGTCTCTACTGATTTTTTTTTTATTTTATCTACTTCTGTGTCCTTCCTGGCTATCTATTGGATCTTTATTTTACTTCTAATTTTACTATTTATGTGTATTTGCTTCTATTCTTGTGTTTTGCTATATCGTGTATCTTGTATCGTGATCCCTCTGCATCTCTATGCACACTGATATTGATCCTGATCAAAATCTTCTGTCTCATATCTACACCAACCAGCACATTGATCATCATTATTGCAATATTTCACAGCACACCAGGCAAAAAACAAACTCCAAAATAGCACCTGTTTATCAGTTTACAACCAAAATGTTAGATCACTTGGTAAACATTTTGACGATATAAATGCATTACTCACAGCACTAGGTACTAACTTATCGTTCATTATTTTAACAGAAACTTGGCTAAATAAAGACTATACCCAACTCTACAACTTAGCTGGTTATAAAGCCATTCATAACTGTAGGCCTAATAAAAAAGTGGTGGCACAGCTATATATTACCGAGATACATTTATCTGCAACAGTTTTATTAGTGACAAAGATGACTACTGTGAATATACTTTTGCTCAGTTTACAATTAAATCCCTTAAATCCTCTTTGACTATGGAGCCATCTATAGATTTCAATACTAACATAGCTTCTTTCTCAGATAACCTAAGGAATCTTATTATTAACAACAATCTCAACAAAAATCACATCATTCTGGGAGGAGACCTCAATATTGATCTTGGTCAACAAAATTGCTCTCAAGTTGACTATTTCCTTAACAGCATGAACTCCTGTATGCTAATCCCCACAATCACCAAACCTACCCGAGTCACTCAAACATCAGCCACTATCTTGGATCACACATGGACAAACATAACAGCTCCCCTTGTATCTGGTATAATCTACGACAGAACAACTGACCACTATCCTACCTTTCTCATAGCGAACATGGACATACCACCACCAAAAAGCAAGAAACTTTCATTTAGGCTACACAGTGAATCAGCTTTAGGCAATCTTACAAATGCACTTCACAATATTATCTGGGATTCTGAATTCAATAATACCCAGGATATAAATTCATTAACTAACCTCTTCCTCTCCAAAACTCTAAGCCTCTACAACCTTCATTGTCCCCTTCTTACCAAGCAAGTAACTGACAAAAGATTAAACAATCCATGGCTCACAAGTGGCATTCTCAACTCAATCAACAAGAAACATGAATATGAAAAGAAACTTAGGATTGGCCTAGTTTCAAAGGAAGTAGCTAAAAGGTACTCATCAATGCTTACCAGTATCATAAGAAAGGCAAAACTTGCATATTATGTGAATAGATTCAATGAAGCAAACGGCAACATGAAAAGCACATGGAAAACAATCTCTAGTATCCTAGGAACTAAACAACACTCACATAACCAAATAAAACTCTATAAGGATGGGAATACACCATCAACTGATTTAGAAATGGCAAATGAATTTAATAGCTTCTTTTCATCGGTTGGTGCTAATCTTGCCAGTAAAATCCCACAGACGCAGACACATATTAACACATATCTCTCAGGCAGCTATCCAAACTATCTTCTCCTTTCACCAATCAGCCCGGCAGATGTTTTGTCCATCATACACTCTCTAAAAACCAAGGCAGGGAACACCAGTGAAATTCCGTCCATTGTATACAAGAGCGCCTCCCATGCCCTTGCCCCACCCATAGCTCTACTGTTCAACAAATCTATAGTGTGTCACACCTTCCCTGATATCCTTAAAAAAGCAAGAGTAACGCCAGTCCATAAAGGAGGCAATCCGGCGGACATAAACAATTATAGACCAATATCAAATCTACCCATTCTATCAAAAATATTTGAAAAAATTATTTACAAACAGCTCTATTCCTACCTCTAAAATTCGACATACTCAGCCCCTGCCAGTTTGGCTTCCGGTCCCAAAAGAGCACCAATGATGCAATCATTAGTCTCCTTGACGTAATCTACTCAGCCCTTGACAAAAATGAGTTTCCGATTGGACTCTTCATTGACCTAAGAAAAGCCTTTGATACTGTCAATCACAACTACCTCTTACTTAAACTCCAGCATTATGGAATCCGAGGCCTTGCCCTTGACTACATCCGATCCTATCTTAGTGACAGACACCAATGTGTAACCATCAATGATACAACTTCTTCCACTCTACCAATTACCGTTGGAGTGCCACAGGGCAGCATCTTAGGACCTCTTCTATTTCTTATATATATCAATGATCTGCCTAATGTCTCTAATATTCTTAAACCTATATTGTTTGCTGACGATACTACCCTTATCTATTCAGACCCCAACCCACATACACTAAATAATGTTGTGAATAATGAATTAAAAAAAGTCCACTTATGGATGTCAACTAACAAACTAACATTAAACATAGAAAAGACCTACTACATCTTATTTGAAGCAAATCATCAAATGCAATTCAGCTACAGATAGACAACATTAACATCAGTAATAAAAATGATGGCAAGTTTCTTGGCCTATTCCTAGACAAGAGACTCAACTTCAGCACCCACATTCAACACATAACTAAGAAAGTCTCTAAAACAGTTGGTATACTCTCTAAAATAAGATATTATGTTCCTAACTCTGCTCTCCTCTCACTATATTATGCACTAATCTACCCCTATCTTAATTATGGTATCTGTGCATGGGGGTCTACCACTGCAAACCACCTTAAGCCCATCATCACCCAGCAAAAATCTGCTATCAGAATAATAACTAACTCTGCTTTCAGACAACACTCAGCTCCCTTGTTTAAATCCCTAAACTTGCTAAATATTAACTCCCTCCACACATTCTCTTGTGTCAACTACATTTACAAACCCTGTTTTAAATGCAAACCATGCTCTGAAACTCTCCCTGGACAGATGTAATAGGACCCATTATCACCACACCAGAAATAAATATCTCTTTGATATCCCCAGGGTCAAACTTAATCTGTGTAAACACTCTATGCAAATTAAGGGACCTAGTCTATGGAACTCACTCCCTAGTGAATTGAAAAGCTGTCAAACTTTTGCCTCATTTAAAAACAAAACCAAAAAGTACCTAATTTCATCTTCGTAGTTTCCTACACTGAGCTTTAAATTTGCTCTGTATCTAGTGTTACCCAATCTCCCAATTTTATGTACTTAACCCAAACAACCTTATCATTGTGTTCATTGCTGTCTTCTTTATGTGCTAGCCATATGCTGTATTGTGCCTACCAATTTTTGTCAACTACCATTCAAGCTGTCATTGCAATCAATCTGAGCTACCTATGTGCAACTGTACCTACAATTTTCTCTCATCTTTTATTTTTTTCTTGCCTTGTAACTGTTATCATATTTTTATAAATTTTGCAAGTATTTACCTACTTAAAATTTTCTTAGATTAAGGACCTGCCCGAAACGCTGCGCGTACTAGTGGCTTTACAAGATTGTAATTACTATATTATGTATCCTCACAATCCCAGTGTACCTTCTTGTATATATATAAATAAAATAAATAAATAAATAAATGAGGCAAAGTTGGGTTTGACTGCCAGCTGCTGAAGGCGCTTCTCTTGCCTGTGACACCTCATTGGTTGAAGATGCTTGGCTTGCCCGTGACGCCTCACTGGTTGAAAGCACTTGGCTTGCCTGTGACGACTCACTGGTTTAACCACTTAACTGCGCCAACTGAGTATTCTCGGTCGGTGGGAAACTGCGCCAACCGAGAAAACTTTTTTTTATTTTTTCGTACCCATTCTAAATGTGTGCGAGGTTAGTTGTGTACGAAATGGACTCTTAGGACCTGCAGTGACAGGTAGCCATCTTGGAAAAAAATTTCAGAATGCCCTCGGGTTGCTGGCTGGGTTAGTACTGATTGAACAACCATAGGTGGCGCATGCGCCTCTGGCTCCCAAACACCTGTTGGACGCGGTGTTGAAAGATCGTGCTCTGTCAGTAAAATTCAAACCTTATTGTTTGAAGAACATAAGGGTCATAATATTGGTGAAGCTAGGCGCAATAAGGACCTAACACAAAAGTCAGATGCAAGTGATACAGCACCTATGAGGACGATACAGTGAGCATATCCAGTTGTAGCTCTGAGCGCTTCCCTTGCCCCACCTATGCTATCTCCAATTTATTTAGATGATACATAGATGAATCGTTTTCTGCATTCAGTGATGATGCATCTGATACAAGTAGCATAGATGAACAGTGTTAGTGGCTTCCATGGTAGTGTTTTCCATAGATAATTTCAAGTAGATGAATCTCTTCTTGACTGACAGACACTCTTTGAGGTTAGCTCAATCTCTTCCAGACTAACGGACACTCTTTGAGGCTGGCTGAATCTTTTCCTGTGTGGGACCTTACAAAGTGATCTATTCATGACAACCTTACAAATTGATCTTTTCCTGTAATCTTTTCAAGACTACCTTATGTTTTACAAGATTGGATACATACCACCTACAGGTACTAATGCCAAGGGTGTATGTGAGTGCGTTATTTACAAGCAGACAGAACGAAGAAACAAGAAGCGAAAATCTATCTACCTGGTGCAATGAGAGTGAAGTCGCGCTGTGGACCATGGATTACTTCGTTGATTACTACTCACTTCCGAAGTACTGAGTGTGTAATACAGTGTGTTACTGTGTAGTGTGTGAAACTGTACATATTGTAATTTTAGTGAATTTTTAACAAGTAATATTGTGACAATAAACATTTATTGTGGACACATTACTGACACATGTATCACAGTTCCACGGAACATCATGAACGTTCTACTGTATACATATTGTAAAGGACACAAATATGTATCATATACGATAAAAAATAAATAAAACCACATTGGAAATACACAGAACAAATAATTGAAAATATATTTGTGGCAATACCCGGTCCTTGAATGACCTGCGCGACAGTGTCTGGGCGTGTCACACACAGGCGACCAGCCCCTGATGATGTTACAGCGCCCCTTGTCTTCTTCCCCACAGCCTAAGTAAGTGGAATATGGTATTTATTTTTACATAGACATGTTCAGGGAAGGGAATTTATCATTTTACGAAGAAAAAATTATTTTTTGGGAACACTTTATTTCATGCGTTCAGGGGGAATTTCACAATAAACTCGGCACAGCACGATGGTTAAGGCGCTTGACTTGCCTGTGACGCCTCACTCGTTGAAGGCGCTTGGCTTGCCCGTGATGCCTCACTGGATGAAGGGCCTCTTATTTCTTGCAAAATAAGAATCAAGTTTAGCTTGCCTTCTGTGTTCATTGGCCTCTTTTATGATCAGCTCTTTGGTTCGCCTCAGGTACTGATACACGTTTCCAACTTCTGGATTAGCACAGTTGGATAAAATATTAATTAATCCATCAACATAGGACATGAGTACACTGTATTTTGTGGTCTGTGGTGTTGATTCTTCACTGCCTTCTTCATCCTCCACCTCTTGTCAACCTCACCAGTAATAGACTGGAGAATTTCTTCTTCACTCATCACACCATATCCAGGGATCATTAGCATCTCTTTCAAGCCAATCAAACACATCCTGTCCTAAATTTTTGCCAACATTTTTGAACATTCATTGGATTTCATCTGTAAATCCTTCAAAATAAATTTTTTCATCCTCCTCATTGCTAACCATAGATGCAAAGAGTTTTTTCCAGAAATTCTTCAAAGTCAATTCCTTCATTTCACTCCATATCTTGGCCCAGTTATAGATGGCTTCCTTGATGGAATAGTTCTTAAAATTCTCAAGGGTTCTTTTAGCCCTGTTATCCATGCCGAGTTCCAAATCTTCCTCAAGAGGCAAAACCATGAAAACTTTGTTGAGCATTGTTTTGGTGTACAGTGGTACCTTGAGTAACGAATTTAATCCGTTCCATGTTCGTCATGTGAAACGGACGTCATACAAAACGAGTGTCCCCCATGTAACCAGTGTGATGCACTGTGTTTATTGTGAAATTCCCCCAGTGTGCATGACATCAAATGTTCCCCAAAATATCATTTTTCTTTGTAAAATGATAAATTACCTTCCCTGAACATGTCTATGTAAAAATAATTACCAAATTCCACTTACTTTGGCTGTGAGGGCGTGGACAAGGTGCGCTGTGACGTCATCAGGGCCTGGTCGCCCGTGTGTGAAGCTCCCAGACACGGTCGTGCAGGCCATTCAAGCACCGCGTGTTGCCACAAATATATTTTCAAATATTTTTTCTATGTATTTCCAATGCAGTTTTATTTGTTTCCTTTATCGTATACGATGCATATTTGTGACCTTTACAATATGTATTCAGTAGAATGTTCATAATTTTCCATGGAACTGTGATACATGTGTCAGTAATGTGTCCACAATAAATGTTTATTGTCACAATATTACGTGGTAAAAATTCACTAAAATTACAATATGTACAGTTTCACATACTATTTACACAGTAACACACTATATTACACGCTCAGTACTTTGGAGGTGCGTAGTAGTCAACGAAGTTGACTTTTACGCACGAATAGTCTGCCTGAAACGCATTGCGTAATAGTGGCTTTAGGCATTGTATGTACTAGCTCTATCTATAAATCGATCCATTAATGTAACATCACTTGTGTGTGTGTACCTTACCTGAATAAACATATTTATTTTATTTATTTATTTAAGTAGCCCATGGTACACAGCGCGACTTTGCTCTCCTTGCACCAGCTACAGATAGATTTTCGTTTCCTGTTTCATCGTTGTGTGTGCTTGCAAATAACGCGCTCACGTGCACCCTTGGCTTTAGTACTTGTAGGTGATATGTAGCCAAGCTTGTAAAGCATAAGGTGGTATTGAAACGATTATAGGAAAAGCTCAATTTGTAAGGTAGTCTTGAAGAGATAGCTTTGTAAGGTCCCACACAGGAAGAGATTCAGCTAGCCTCAAAGAGTGTCCATCAGTCAGGAACAGATTCAGCCAGCCTCAAAGAGTGTCCATCAGTCTGGAAGAGATTCAGCTAGCTTCAAAGAGTGTCCATCAGTCAGGAAGAGATTCAGCCAGCCTCAAAGAGTGTCCATCAGTCTGGAAGAGATTCAGCTAGCCTCAAAGAGTGTCCATCAGTCAGGAAGAGATTCAGCTAGCCTCAAAGAGTGTCCATCAGTCAGGAAGAGATTCAGCTAGCCTCAAAGAGTGTCCATCAGTCAGGAAGAGATTCAGCTAGCCTCAAAGAGTGTCCATCAGTCAGGAAGAGATTCAGCTAGCCTCAAAGGGGGACTGGTCAAGTCGTCTACTTGACGAAACGTCTGCCCGAAACGCTGCGCGTACTAGTGGCTTTACAAGATTGTAATTACCATATTATATATTCTCACATTCCCAATGTACCTTCTTGTATATGAATAAATAAATAAATAAATAAATAAATAAATAAATAAATACTGCAATTTCGGATACCGGGCTAGAAACAACTTCGTTCACTAAGAAGTTTGTACATACAAACCATTCCGTTCGTATATGCGCTGGTTTGTGTTCGCTGTTGTTCTCGTCTGAATATATACACGGCACTTGTTCATATAATTAGCGCTTCCATTATTTGGAAGCGAACTAAAGCATTATAAAGTGTTCAGGCACTTTACATCTATGGTGAGTCACACAGTTACTTGGATACAGTTATTTTGGATACTTCGCTAAGATTTCGGGCAGCACATCATTTTGAATGAAGTACTTACACATTTCTTGGACATTATTGATGGTGTTATCTCTAAATTCCGCGATTTTTTCACATTCCATTATATAATGACGCAAAGTATGCGAATAGTTCTGCTGACAGAGTTTACATTTAGTCAAATCTACATCAGCAGATGTTAAAAACTCCCAGAGGTACTTGTAGTCGAGCCTAAGCCTAGCAGTGGTAACATCTAGAAGTCTGCTAACATTATTGGATGACCCATAGACGTGCGGTTCTTCCTGCATAATAGAATGATGATAGATGGAGTAACTGGTGTGAATTTCACTTTGCCTCAAGTCTCCGAAATTTATTTGATGTTCCTGGGATATTGCTGCCCTCAGGCTGCTCAAAGGCAGTCCAAGTTGGTAATCAATTCCCTCTTTACGAGCAAAAGTCTTGGCCAACTCATCAGTTCTCAGTGGCTATTTTTACATTATCATTTACAACTAACTTAAGTTAAATAACAACCAGTAAACAGACTGCTGTTTTCTAATTCTAGTTCAGGCACTTCCTGGGATAAAACGCGAACATTCCTTGAGGAACTGTGAGGTGCTTATCTGTTTTTCCTCGTAATGGTCCCAAAGCTACCACAAATGTTCCTGTTTCTCTTTATTGCCCTTGCGGCGACTGGACTTTAGCTTTTGATCAGAAACCAGTTGGTATTGCAAGGTTACCAGGGACGCCTCACGGTACAGTAAGGGAATTAAAATATATAAAGCCAAGTTGTCCCTCACTGCCCTTTGATTCAGACGCTAGTGCCATCCTTCTACGTCATTGTTAGTCCTCACCAGTCGTCTGAATGCACACCAGTTCCCCAAGTTCCCCAATTCCCACACACTGTTGCACAGCCACGTATTTTTTATGTAATGAGTTAATTGTGGCGTTAAGGGTGGACTGCTAGCCGACTTTTCTAATTCAGCAAACGCCTTACAATTATGTAGTACACATGTACCACATAAGTACATGTGTGTTACACACGTAAACACACACACACACCTTGTCAAGCACAAGACGAAGCTTGAAAAAGTTTAGTGGTATGCCGATAGGCTAGTCCCAGGACTAAGAGGCATGAGTTACGAGGACAGGCTGCGAGAAATGCACCTCATGCCACTGGAAGACAGAAGAGTAAGGGGAGACATGATCACTACCTACAAAATTCTCAGAGCAATTGATAGGGTATATAAAGATAAACTGTTTAACACGGGTTGGTAGGCGAACAAGGGTACACAGGTGGAAACTTAGTACCCAAATGAGCCACTGGGATGTTAGAAAGAACTTTTTCAGTGTCAGAGTAGTTAATAGATGGAATGTATTAGGCAGTGATGTGGTGGAGGCTGACTCCATACACAGTTTCAAATGCAGATATGATAGAGCCAGTAGGCTCAGGAATCTGTACATCTCTTGAGGTTATCTTGAGATGATTTCGGGGCTTTAGTGTCCCCCGCGGCCCGGTCTTTGACCAGACCTCCACCCCCAGGAAGCAGCCCGTGACAGCTGACTAACACCCAGGTACCTATTTTACTGCTAGGTAACAGGGCATAGGGTGAAAGAAACTTTGCCCATTGTTTCTCGCCGGCGCCTGTGATCGAACCCAGGACCACAGGATCACAAGTCCAGCGTGCTGTCCGCTCGGCCGACCGGCTCCCTTACATCAGTTAATTGCCAGTTGAGAGGTGGGATCAAAGAGCCGTAGCTCGACCCTTGCAACCACAACTAGGTGAGTACACACACAAACACACACACGTACACACACGTACACACGTACACACACACACACACACACACACACACGCACACACACACGCACACACACACGCACACACACACACACACACACACACACACACACACACACACACACACACACACACACACACACACACACACACACAAGTAAGCATAAGCGGTGGTGGGAGACACACGCGATTAGCGAGGTCCGCGGAAATTCGTCAATTTCACGGGACATTGAAGGATTATTGAGGCTAGATCATAGTATTTGGCCTCTCGCAGTGTGTTGCTAGCAGGGTGCTACATAGCATAGTCATATCGCTAGCGATTGTGCGAAGAAATCAAAAGTGGAGCTAGTGGATCACCGGTGCATAGTGTGGAGGACAGCGTAAGGCGACCTGACCTGACCGGCAGCTGGGTCGACCCACCGTGGCCGTGGAACTGGTGATTGTGTTTGTTGGGTGGTGATTGTGATCAGTGATACAGTAAATTAGTGAACCGCAACACAACGATACAGTGACTGACTCCAGAGTTTTGTGTAGATAGAAGAACACCTTAGTGAATCACCTAGTGGAAGCCGACGACGGAGCATCATCATCGACCATATGTCATCACTCATCTAGTTGTGTGAACGGGAAACAATCTGGTAGGTACCCGCCTTTCTGGTCAATTAATCAGGTGTACAGTGTGAGGTAAATAGTATCAAATTCTTGTTCAGGATATTATATATCATTAAAATCTCAGCGTGGCTCATTGGGTAGAAGTACCGCTTACGGGAACTACGGACACACGCACGCGCACACAGCACCCCACACCCCCACACACACGCGCCCCTGATTAACACATTTCGTGGAAAAAGGATAAAAAACCTCCCATAATCCTCCCTCACTCTACCTGCCGTAAGCTGACCTTACCTCACCTCTCAACCCCATCCCAAGGCACACACTCTCTCTCTCTCTCTCTCTCTCTCTCTCTCTCTCTCTCTCTCTTGCTCTCTCTCGCTTGCTCTCTCTCTCTTGCTCTCTCTCTCTTGTTTCCTCTCTCTGGGTCTCTCCTGTTCTCTCTTTTGCTCTCTTGCTCTCTCTCTCCCTTGCTCTCTCTCTCCCTTGCTCTCTCTCTCTCTCTTGTTCGCTCTCTCTGGGTCTCTCCTGTTCTCTCTTTGCTCTCTTGCTCTCTCTCTCCCTTCCTCTCTCTCTCTCTCCCTTGCTACCTCTCTTGACAAGGGGCAAAATGGCAGGAGGCCGAAACAGGGTTATGGGAAGCAGCCAGGGCGAACAAACGCAGGAATTGCTACACCAAGTACTGGAGGAATTCAGGAGGGAGATGAATGAAATGAGGATTACAATTAACAACCTGCAAAGTGAGCTGACATCAGCAAGGGAGGAGATCAAATCTCTCACAGCGAAAAATAAAGAGACTGAGCATCAGATTATCATCCAAAGGGAAGGTGGGAATGTTACATTGGAAGGAAATGCCTCTGTACCTGACACATTTGCGGACATATTGAAAAAGAGCTCAGAAGCAATGGCCACAGTGAGGGAGGTAGCCATGCAAGCTGCTACCTCACAGGAAGCAGCAAGGTGCACCACTCACTGCTGAGAGAAAGAGATCAGTGGTAGTTGT
>WNGS01022502.1:0-10503 GCA_020271785.1 Procambarus virginalis
GGTGAGGCGAGAATAGGATTAGAACAGAGGAGGAATTTGAGTTGTTCGAAAGCAACGGTTTGCTCCCTGGTCCAATTATATCGTTGCTTGGGACTGGATAAGGTGATTAAAGGGGTTGCAACAGTGCTAAAGTTCCTCACAAACCTACGGTAATAGGAAGCAAGACCAAGGAAGCGAGAAGCTGCTTCCTGGTAGTAGGCTGTGGATACTCTCTGATGGCTTGAGTGTGGATATTTAACGGAGCCAGGCTGCCACTCCTATAACATGACCCAGATACCGCACTTTACCTTTGGCAAAAGTGGACTTGCCCAGATTGATGGTGAGGCCGGCTTTCAGGAGCTTGGTGAACAATCGTTGCAGCTGGAGCAGGTGTTCGCTCCAGGTGTTGGATGCTACAACGATATCATCCAAATAGGCGTAGGTGTTGTCCAAGCCCTGGATGACGCGGTTGACAGCTCTCTGAAAGGTGGCTGGGGCATTGCAGAGTCCAAAGGGAAGCCGGTTGTATCTGAAAAGTCCGAAAGGGGTGATAAAGGCAGACAGTTCCTTAGCTCGCTCCGTTAAACACACCTGGTAATAGCCCTTGAGTAAGTCTACTTGAGACAGGTAGCGGGCATTACCAATGGCATCAAGGATATCATCGATCCTAGGTAATGGGTATGCGTCCTTTATAGTGACGTTGTTTAGTTTCCTATAATCCGTACAAAGACGAATCTTACCGTGAGGTTTGGGAACCAGGATACATGGTGAGGCCCAGGGGGACTCACAGGGGGTAGCCAGTCCATGGTCCAAGAGGTACTGTACCTCAGCACGCATGACTTCCGTTTTGCTAGGGCTGATTCGGTAGAACGGTTGGCGAATCGGCTGGGTGTCAGGTAGCAGTTGGATGTCGTGCCGAGTCACAGTACACTCTTGGGGATCATCTCGAAACAACTCTTGATGTTCTCTGATGAGTTTGATGAGTGAAGCACTATTATCGTCCTGAAAATGATTGTGAAGGTCAGTAAGGATTTCCGAATTAGAAAGCGCTGTCTCAGTGTCAGTGCTTTCGGAAGGAGAAGCAGGGAAGGTCTCACTGTGGCTGTATGGACCTGTAAATGAGGTGAAGTTGGTTAACACAGTGGGAGGAACACCATGGTAAGTTTGAGCAGATTGATGTGGCACAGCTGGGTCTTCCGCCGCCTATCGGGGGTCTCGAGAACGTAGTTGAAGTTGTTCCGGCACTCCTTAACACGGTAGGGTCCTGAAAACCTGTTTGTAAAGGAGAACCTGGGATAGGGAAATAGGCAAGAACTAAGTCTCCCGGTTTAAACTTCCTTACTTGGCAGTGCTGGTCGTAACGAGTCTTCATCCTCTCTTGGGCTTTCTGTAGGTTGTTGCTGGCAAAGGAATGGACCCTCTCTAGAATGTGTCGGAGGTTTTGAAGATACTGGGGCACATTCTGATGCTCACTGAAGGTGGCATCACGTAGAGAATCCTTGAAAGCCTTGAGAGGTGTACGGCACTTACGACCGTAGAGCATCTCATAAGGAGATACTCCTAGTGACTCGTTGGGAAGACTTCTGAAAATACACATGATGAGATCAAGTTGCCTATCCCAATCCTTTGAGGTCTCATTACAAAACTTTTTAAGAGTGCCTTGATAGTCTGATGACTACGTTCAAGAGAACCCTGTGAAGCAGGATGATAGGGGCTGGACAGTACCTGTTTGATGTTGAACTCCTCCAGAGTCCGTTTGAAGAGATCACTGGTGAAGTTGGTACCACAGTCGCTCTGAATCTCCCTCGGAAATCCATACTGGGTGAAGATTTTCAGTAGATTCTTCACCACTGTAGCAGCTGTAATATTTTTCACTGGAACTGCTATCGGGAATCTGGTGGTAGGACACAGGATGGTTAAGATATAGGCGTTGCCGGCAGTGGTCCGAGGCAAAGGACCAACACAGTCAATAATAAGTCTGTGGAATGGTTCCTCAGGCACCTGGATGGGTATCAGTGGTGCTCTGGGAACTGAAACGTTTGGTTTCCCGGCTTTCTGACACACGTGGCACATTTGAACAAATTTCTTTACGTCATTAACCATACCTGGCCAGTAGTAGTCTTGGCGAATCCCATGGTATGTCTTGTTAAACCCGTAGTGTGATAGAGCTCCGTGGGCCAGGTGTAGAATCGTGGGCCGCAGGCTGGTAGGAATCACTAGTTGTTCAATGTTTGCCCAATCGTCCTCGTCCTTCAGTTTACTGGGTCTATACCTGCGATAGAGTAATTCGTTCTCCAAGAAGAACCCAGGAACACTGTCGGATTGGGTCTCAGCCTGAAAGAATAATGGTGTCAAGGTAAGATCTTCTCTCTGTAACTTACGGAACTCCAAAGCGGTCAGATTAGGGGGTAGTTTCGAAGGGTCTTGAGGGACAGCGGTAGCAGTAGAGTCAGCTGGCTGTGGTCGTGCAGCTTGAGCACGGGTGGTCACCATAACAGGAGGAGAAACTTCATCACTCTCTTGAACCTTTGCTGGAACATGCTTAAAAATCGGGTTATCCAACACAGAGTTGCTCACCTGGGATATGTCCTTGACGATCAAGTTGGTCGGTTGTTGGTCTTCTGCCAAGTCGTTGCCTAGGAGAAGTTGCACTCCAGGCATGGGAAAAGGCTTTTCCCTGACGGCGACTTGGACTTCACCGGTCACGAAGGGACAATCCAGGTGGACTCTGGCGAGAGGATAAGGAGTAGTAGCAGTAAGGTCAGTGATGAAGACAGTCTCTCCTGTGTAGGCGACGTTGGGCACAGCTGATTTCAAGACGATCGATTGTAGAGCCGCTGTGTCCCTCAAGATCTTAAGTCCGAAACGTCCCTCTGAATCTGAACCGTGGGTAGAGATAGTTCCTGGATATAGATGTTTGCTAAAGAGAGACAGATCATTAACATGAACACCAATATTCATTACAGGCTTACCGGACTTAGGGGGAGTAGGTTTGGGCTTAATGTATTCTGTGTTACCTTTAGATTGGGACTTACCACATTTTTCTATGGTATGTCCATAGAGTCGACAATACCTGCAGTACAGTTGAGAGGTACCTTGATCTGGGCTCACTTTCTCGTAACTGTACCAAGACTTCTTACTGGTAGGTTGTTCTGGTGTCAGCCGGTGGATGAGGCTGTAAGTGTCAGCTGACTTCGCGCATTTCACCAAATCGGTCTCTTCTTTGTCTGCTAAGTATAGGCGGACAGGAGGAGGTACACGCCTCAAGAATTCTTCAACCAACATGAGGTTGACAAGCTCTGGAAAAGTAGAGACATGTGCTGCCTCCAGCCATTTCATGAAATATCTCCGTTTGGTGTTAGCAAATTCTAAGAAGGTGGTGGTACTTGCCTTGACGTAGTCACGGAACTTTCGTCGATAGCTTTCGGTGGAGAGAAGGTAGGCGTCCAACACAGCTTGCTTCAGGGTGGTGTAGTCGTTTTCAGATGCCAAAGTGCTGAGTGTGACTGCTGCTCTACCTGTTAAATGTACTCGGAGAAGGGTAGCCCATTGGTCGTCAGGCCAACTAAGTTGATTAGCAAGGGTCTCAAAAGTAGTGAAGAAAACATCAACCTCCGTTTCTATGAACGGGGGCATTAACTTACTTGCATGGGAGACATTGAAAATTGGAGGAAGACTAGCTGCAGCTTGTTGGAGTTGAGCTTGGTGTGTAGCGTCCATCGTGAGTTCTCTGTTACGACAGTCTAGAGCTGTTTCTGCCTGTCGTTTGTCGTGTTCGCGTTGCATTTCTAGTTGTCGTTGTCTTACTTCAAGTTGTATCTTTTCACGCTCTTTGAATACGGCCAACTCACGTTCACTTTCTTCTTTCCTCAGTGCGGCCTCTCTTTCACTTTCTTCTTTCTTCAGTGCGGCCTCTCGCTCTTTGAGACGGATTTCTCTTTCTTGTTCTTCCCTTCTGATGGCAGCTGCTTCCTGTTGTTGCTCCCGCTCGATCTTAGCAAGTTCTAGCTTGAGCTTCATTGCTGTCAAATCATGCTTATCTGAAATGGTATATTGTTCGTGAGTATCAGAATCTATCTTCCCTTCATCCAAAAGATGATCCAGTATCATATTATGTATGGCATACTTGTTGGCTCCAGGGGGAACTTCCAAGTGATACTCATGTGCAAGAGTTATCAATTCGACCCTCTTAGCATGACGTAAGTTCCCTATTTCACTTTCTGGATCTGCCTTGAAAGTTTGGATACGAAACATGGTGAAAATGGCAAATAAATGAGACACGAATATACTGTGAGAATATGGTGAATGTCAGAAACAGGAAACGTGGCAACTGATACCTATCCTGTGGAATTGTTAATAATTAAAGTTAATTCAAGATGGTAAATGAATAAGGTCGCAGGAAATCTTGTACCTGGTACTCACTGTGGGAGGATAAAGGCAAGAAAATCCTACTAATTAGTTGAAACTGAGTTTCGAAAAACAAGTGAAACACTAAATGGTTCCAAAGTAAATGAGGTAGTCCAAAAATGTAGTCATACCTTGCCGAGTCACTATAGAACATAAGCAAGGTACCCACTGAAATTGAATATGGTACTTACAGAATTAGCGAACTTCGTGCTCAAAAGAAAGAAAGCTAATTCCCTACCTTGAGTAAGTACCATCAATTCTGACCGACGAGTAGGGGTGCGAGTGTCAACTGGTGACGAGAACTATCGGCGAGGTCCCAACTCGCCAATTAAAGTCCGTGCGAGAGGAACTTTGGCCCTCTTTATCCTCCTAGAGTCGGATTGCAGAAATTAGGTGCTATTGACCCGGAGACAGACCACAGTACCAGGGTACCTATGTGATAATCTGTCAAAAATATGACAAATATCTGAGGGACAAAAGATGTTAAACACGGGTAATAACACGGAAGGGGGAGACGACCAATTAAGAGTATGACTGAGGCCTACAGTCACCACGTAATCCAAAGTTGTCTCACACTCACCATATGCTACTCCCGTAATGCACAATATACACAGCACCATATAAATACTAAACGTGATTAATGTAAATATTGAAAGCAAGGGAATGAAAGCCAAGTACGCTTACCACAAATACCAATACCTGAGTGCAGCTCCTAGGACAGGCCCCCAATTATATGTGACGGTAAAGTAGTGGAATATGGTGTTCGGCAGTCTTCCACTGGCAGATGTCAAAGCCAGGCCACATATAAAAACAAAAAGTAAATAAAAGAAAAAAAAAGAATGACTGCTTGTTTGATATTCTGTGGTAAGGTAAGGAAAGAGACACAAAACACAATAATAAATAATGACATTTAATAAATCTAGAAAAAACAAAGTAAAATAAAGACATTTCCTTGGCTGATCAAAGGGGAAGACAACAAGTGGAAAAATAATATAAAAAAGAATGAATTTAAGTGAACAATGGGACATGGAGGACATACAATAATGAATAATAAGGAAATGGTGCTGGGAATATATGCGCTAGCTATAAGCCTCTACTTGATCACACGAGGTGAGTCAAATAGGTGTTCATAGCATGAGAGCACGAGATTTTCTGACTAGTAGAGCTGCCAGTGATCCTGACGTTGCCTTGGCGAGGAATGTGATTGGCGTAGAACTGAAGTGGTGAGTTCTCGAACGGCCAATGAGAATGCAGGGAGGCCGGTCACAGGTAGTTTGGCAGTTGAAGGGTTCGGCGCGTCGACCAGGTGTGCAGGAATGGGGGGAGGGGGAGTTGCAGGTGCGTGTGGCTGTCTTGATATATACGTTTAAGCCACTGTAAAACGTATCTTGGATATTGTGTAGAACGTGATGAAGGAAGAGAAGAGCAGGCTAAATCTCTGGGAAGAGATTATCGTCACAACTCTCCCCCGAAGCCTGCGGTTCTGGTGTAGTCACGTTCACGGGAGGTAGAGTGGTATGTGGAGCTGCCTCTACCTCATGAACTCTGGAGTGGGCGTCGGCGATGATGTTATCAGGCCCCTTGATGTAACAGATCTTTAAATTGAAGCCTTGAAGATATAAAGCCCATCGCAGCAGACGTTGGTTATGGAATTGGGCTTGATGTAGGAATCGTAGAGGGTTGTGGTCCGAATAGATGGTAGTGGACCTAGCACTTTGCAGATATGGTGCAAAGTGTTGCAAGCTCAGGACGATGGAAAGAAGTTTCTTCTCGATAGTGCTGTAGTTTTTCTGATAAGACTTCAGCTTGTAGCTGTAGTAGCTGACAGGTAGAACCTCCTCGCCTCGTTGCTGCATTAAGACACTCCTGATGCAGGTACTACTGGCGTCGACGTGGAGGATGAAAGGCTTCTTGGTATCTGGTGAGGCGAGAATAGGATTAGAACAGAGGAGGAATTTGAGTTGTTCGAAAGCAATGGCTTGCTCCCTGGTCCAATTATATCGTTGCTTGGGACTGGATAAGGTGATTAAAGGGGTTGCAACAGTGCTAAAGTTCCTCACAAACCTACGGTAATAGGAAGCAAGACCAAGGAAGCGCAGAAGCTGCTTCCTGGTAGTAGGCTGTGGATATTCTCTGATGGCTTGAGTGTGGATATTTAACGGAGCCAGGCTGCCACTCCCTATAACATGACCCAGATACCGCACTTTACCTTTGGAAAAAGAGGACTTGCCCAGATTGATGGTGAGGCCAGCTTTCAGGAGCTTGGTGAACAATCGTTGCAGCTGGAGCAGGTGTTCGCTCCAGGTGTTGGATGCTACAACGATATCATCCAAATAGGCGTAGGTGTTGTCCAAGCCCTGGATGACGCGGTTGACAGCTCTCTGAAAGGTGGCTGGGGCATTGCAGAGTCCAAAGGGAAGCCGGTTGTATCTGAAAAGTCCGAAAGGGGTGATAAAGGCAGACAGTTCCTTAGCTCTTATATATATATATATATATATATATATATATATATATATATATATATATATATATATATATATATATATATATATATATATATATATATATATATATATGGTGTGTGTGTGTGTGAACAAGCCTGAATAGTCCCCAGGACTATATGCAAATGAGAACTCACACCCATATGCATATAGTACAGGGGACCATCCAAGGATTGCTCACATTTGTGTTCCTCACGTGTGCCCCAAAGAATGAGGTGATTTGATAAAATACCATGTCCAAGATTACCAACCGAGTGCCGGCGGGGGCATGGAAATAGCCTCGGCTACCATCTTCTTTTGTCAGGTCGTGTTGGTCGAGCGGTTAAGGGACCCTGAACACCAACAGAGTGCTCCTGGCAGTATGGGTTCGAGTCACTTCTGGGGTGTGAGTTTTCAATTACATATATATATATATATATATATATATATATATATATATATATATATATATATATATATATATATATATATATATAAATATGACCGAAAAAGTAAGATTAATAATTCTAACACGAATTTTCTCAATTTTCCTTATGTTTGTTTTTACTGATGACGGTAAATGAAAAATCAATTCTCCAAAATTCATTCTTTATTTCTTAGTCTGACGCGACACTTGAACGCGTTTCGTAATAACTAATTACATTTTCAAAGACTTTTAGTTTTCACACACAACTATAACCTGAAAGCACTAAACAGTTCTTTACTATGCTATGATTTAAACAGCTTTCATCTTTCATTTTATACCCGCGTTTTGGGTGAGGTGATATGTTACAACAGTTTTAAATGAGGTGAACAAAACTTTCAACAAAGGACAGAACACGAAAACAATTGATATTAACTGGATATTAACTGGGTAAATTGAAGGTATGAATGGAAGTAACTGCGGAAGGGCCCATATTTCTTGATGCTTCTATATTGGAGCGGGGTCTTGAAGTGGGTAGAATATAGTTGTGCATTAATTGACTGTTGATTGCTGGTGTTGACTTCTTGATGTGTAGTGCCTCGCAGATGTCAAGCCGCCTGCTATCGCTGTACCTATCGATGATTTCTGTGTTATTTGTTAAGATTTCTCTGGTGATGGTTTGGTTGTGGGAAGAGAGTATATGTTCCTTAATGGAGCCCTGTTGCTTATGCATCGTTAAACGCCTGGAAAGAGATGTTGTTTCTTGCCTATATACTGAGTTTTTGGGGCTTACAGTCCCCAAGTGGACATTTAAAGGCATAGACGACGTTTGTCTCTTTTAGGGCGTTCTGCTCCGTGTCTGGAGAGTTTTTCATTAGTAGGCTGGCTGTTTTTTTGGTTTTATAGTAAATCGTTAGTTGTATCTTCTGATTTTGTCTGTAGGGATAACATTTCTATTAACAATATCTTTCAGGACCCTTTCCTCCGTTTATGAGCGGTGGAGAAGAAGTTCCTGTAAATAGTCTAATAGGGGGTATAGTGTTGTATTAGTTTTTCTTCAGAGGCCTCTGAAGAAAAAACACTAACGATTTACTATAAAACCAAAAAAACAGCCAGCCTACTAATGAAAAACTCTCCAGACACGGAGCAGAACGCCCTAAAAGAGACAAACGTCGTCTATGCCTTTAAATGTCCACTTGGGGACTGTAAGCCCCAAAAAACTCAGTATATAGCAAGACAACAACATCTCTTTCCAGGCGTTTAACGATGCATAAGCAACAGGGCTCCATTAAGGAACATATACTCTCTTCCCACCAACCCATCACCAGAGAAATCTTAACAAATAACACAGAATCATCGATAGGTACAGCGATAGCAGGCGGCTTGACATCTGCAAGGCACTACACATCAAGAAGTCAACACCAGCAATCAACAGTCAATTAATGCACAACTATATTCTACCCACTTCAAGACCCCGCTCCAATATAGAAGCATCAAGAAATATGGGCCCTTCCGCAGTTACTTCCATTCATACCTTCAATTTACCCAGTTAATATCCAGTTAATATCATTGTTTTCGTGTTCTGTCCTTTGTTGAAAGTTTTGTTCACCTCATTTAAACTGTTGTAACATATCACCTCACCCAAAACGCGGGTATAAAATGAAAGATGAAAGCTGTTTAAATCATAGCATAGTAAAGAACTGTTTAGTGCTTTCAGGTTATAGTTGTGTGTGAAAACTAAAAGTCTTTGAAAATGTAATTAGTTATTACGAAACGCGTTCAAGTGTCGCGTCAGACTAAGAAATAAAGAATGAATTTTGGAGAATTGATTTTTCATTTACCGTCATCAGTAAAAACAAACATAAGGAAAATTGAGAAAATTCGTGTTAGAATTATTAATCTTACTTTTCGGTCATATTTAATAAATATGTCTACAGGAAAGACTGCTACCAAAATATATATATATATAATATATATATATATATATCTATATATATATATATATATATATATATAGTATTATATTATATTTATTCCTCTATTATATATTATCCTCTATGTATCATAATATATTATATATTTATTAATTTTTTAAAACATTATAAATATTTTAATATTATTACAATATTAAAATTTCAAAATATTTATAAATATATATGTATATTTACATATTGATATACCTGTGGGTCCAGGAGGACATCTGTGTACCCTCAGATGGGTCCCTCCCCTTATCACAGTTTGTCTATGGATGTGTGTCCTCTGTGGGTGAGTGTGAGTATCCCTATGAGTGTCCGTGGGTGGATGTGTGTGAGTGTGAGTGCCCATGTGGAGTGTTCAGGTGAGTGTGTGTCCGGTTATGCTTTTGGGTCCACGAGGCTATCTGTGTCCCCTCAGATGGTCTCCCTTATCACAGTCTATGGGTGTGTGTGAGTGTTCGGGTGAGGGTGTGTGTGTGTTGTGTGTTGTGAGCGAGAGGGTCCGGTATTATTGTGAGGTTTGGTTCCTGAAGCCCTCCGGTCCCCCCCCCCCCTCCTCCCCAAATCCCTCTCCCTTTATTCCCACCGTGGGTTCGAACCCCAGGTGATTAGACCTGCCCTAGGTCCATGGGTCCAAAGGATCCATCCGTGGGCCCACGGATTTCACCCCTTCCCCATTTTCCAAGGGCCAGGTCAATTCCATCTATCCAGGGACCCTGTCGAAACAGAGGCAGCTACAGGAGGCGACACACAAATATTTGTGCCTGCAGTTACACAACCGTTCCGGAAGGCTCGACCGCCGTCTATCCAGATGAGAACACTTCCTCTTCCGACTAGCCACGCTGGAGTCGCTGATGAGTCGAAATGTGGTGCCTTATAATTTTATAGTTAGTATTTTTGGTGTATTAATTGATTTGTTTTAATTTTTTATGACTTAGTATGAGGTGATGTTAGGGAGTGGGGGGGGGGGGGGTGGTGGGGTGGAGTGGATTTACGAGATGCGGGGTTGGATATTTTTAACTAGTTGTGTTCAGCTAATTGTGCTTTGCAGGGTTGAGCTCTGCTCTTTCGTCCCGCCTTTCAACTGTCAATGAATCAATTATTACAAAATAATAAAAAATCCACAACACAGAAAACGCACACCAGGAAACAGCCCGTACAGCTGCCTAACGCCCATGTACCTATTTATGCTAGGTAAACAGGAGCAGCAGAATGATAGAAACTGCTGATTTCCGTT
>WNGS01022505.1:7243-17860 GCA_020271785.1 Procambarus virginalis
TATATATATATATATATATATATATATATATATATATATATATATATATAACTGAAAACTCACACCCCAGAAGTGACTCGAACCCATACTGCCAGGAGTAACGCAACTGGTATGTAAAGGGACGCCTTAATCCGCTTGACCATCACGACCGGACAAAAGGAAGTGATAGCCGAAGCTATATGAACCACTTCCCCGCCGGCACTCGGATGGTAATCTTGGGCATAGCATTTTATCTGTGGTTCATATAGCTTCGGCTATCACTTCCTTTTGTCCGGTCGTGATGGTCAAGCGGATTAAGGTGTCCCTGTACATACCAGTGTCGTTGCTCCTGGCAGTATGGGTTCGAGTCACTTCTGGGGTGTGAGTTTTCAGTTGTATCTAGTCCTGGGGACCATTCAGGCTTATTTGCATATATATATATATATATATATATATATATATATATATATATATATATATATATAAAAAATCTATTTATCTATCTAAGTATTACTACATATATTTACGCTGTGTCGCTTTCACTCAGGATACTTAATAGATCTGCAGTGTCCATCAGATCCCAGCTCGTCCACTACGTCCTGGTACACGTCATCTACGCTCATTGGTAATCACCGGCGAGTTCACCATCCTCAACATGGGCCAGTCCATACACCGTATCATCACAGTATCCCAATACGCCACGTCCGCTCTACAGAAACGCACTGGCAGAGGCCTTCAGCAACATGCTGAAAGGGGTCTCAAACAATCACGTACAGGAGTAGCTAACACCTTGCCAGAAATCTCTAGCAACACACTAGCAGCACTTCTCAGCAGGCGAACCCAACTGTTATCTCGTAACTCCTCTTGGCCAAATCCCGGGTACATCGGTCCATACAACCTTACATAAATCCAGCAGCTAACATACTGTTACTACCGATGGTGGTGACATTGACGTTTCACATGATCAAGGCAGGAGTTCTGGACTGCCCAAGGTGAACTGAAATCCTCAGCGCAGTCACCTCTGTGAACATAAACGTCATTAGCTAGACAGACATTATACTGGGTGACCTTAGGATAACATCCTTCTACTGGGGAATTGAAATTGTAATTGCTTTCACAACCTAGATGGTGTTCATATCGTTATGCCACCCACCAGAGGTCATCATTATCGACCTCACCTTCTAACAGAGGTATGAAACAGGAGCTTTTCACCCACGCCAGGCCACCCACAAGAGATGGCGTTGTTTGTATCTCATCTAATACCTGCGGGTACGAGTGCAGGTCCATAGATGGCACAGAAATCGCCACTCCACACTTCAGCAACGGTACTGATACCGTAATATGCTTTGTGTACATGGGAGTGTGATGCTTAGTGTACATGGGTGTGGTGCTCTGTGTACATGGGTGTGGTGCTCTGTGTACATGGGAGTGTGGTGCTCTGTGTACATGGTGTGGTGCTCTGTGTGCATGGGTGTGGTGCTCTGTGTACATGGGTGTGTGATGCTTCGTGTACATGAGTGTGATGCTTCGTGTACATGGGTGTGGTGCTCTGTGTACATGGGTGTGTGATGCTTCGTTTACATGGGTGTGGTGCTCTGTGTACATGGGTGTGGTGCTCTGTACTCACCTATTTGTACTCACCTATTTGTGCTTGCGGGGGTTGAGCTTTGGCTCTTTGGTCCCGCCTCTCAACTGTCAATCAACCGGTGTACAGATTCCCGAGCCTACTGGGCTCTATCATATCTACCCTTGAAACTGTGTATGGAGTCAGCCTCCACCACATCACTGCCTAAAGCATTCCATCCTTTAACTACTCTGACACTGAAAAAGTTCCTTCTAACGTCTCTGTGGCTCATGTGGGTACTCAGTTTCCACCTGTGTCCCCTTGTTCGCGTCCCCCCAGTGTTGAATAGTTTGTCCTTGTCTACCCGGTCGATTCCTCTGAGGATTTTGTAGGTTGTGATCATATCTCCCCTTACTCTTCTTTCTTCCAGTGTCGTAAGGCAGCCTTTCCTCGTAACTCATGCCTCTTAGTTCTGGGACTAGTCTAGTGGCATACCTTTGGACTTTTTCCAGCTTCGTCTTGTGCTTGACAAGGTACGGGCTCCATGCTGGGGCTGCATACTCCAGGATTGGTCTTACATATGTGGTGTACAAGATTCTGAATGATTCCTTACACAGGTTCCTGAACGCTGTTCTGATGTTAGCCAGCCTCGCATATGCCGCAGATGTTATCCTTTTTATGTGGGCTTCAGGAGACAGGTTTGGTGTGATATCAACTCCTAGATCTTTCTCTCTATCCGTTTCATTAAGTACTTCATCTCCTATTCTGTATCCTGTGTCTGGCCTCCTGTTTCCACTGCCTAGTTTCATTACTTTGCATTTACTCGGGTTGAACTTCAACAGCCATTTGTTGGACCATTCACTCAGTCTGTCTAGGTCGTCTTGTAGCCTCCTACTATCGTCCTCAGTTTCAATCCTCCTCATAATTTTTGCATCATCGGCAAACATTGAGAGAAACGATTCTATACCCTCTGGGAGATCATTTACATATATCAGAAACAGTATAGGTCCAAGGATTGACCCCTGCGGGACTCCACTCGTAACGTCTCGCCAATCTGAGACCTCACCCCTCACACTGACTCTTTGTCTCCTGTTGCTTAGGTACTCCTGTATCCAACGGAGTACCTTCCCTTTCACGCCAGCCTGCATCTCCAGCTTTTTCACTAGTCTCTTGTGTGGCACTGTATCAAAGGCTTTCTGACAATCCAAAAATATGCAGTCTGCCCACCCTTCTCTTTCTTGCCTTATTTTTGTTGCCTGGTCGTAGAATTCAAGTAACCCTGTGAGGCAGGACCTGCCATCCCTGAATCCATGTTGGTGCTGTGTTACAAAGTTCTTTCGCTCCAGGTGCTCCACTAGCTTTCTTCGCACAATCTTCTCCATCAGCTTGCATGGTATGCAGGTTAGGGACACTGGCCTGTAATTCAGTGCCTCCTGTCTATCCCCTTTCTTGTATATCGGGACTACATTAGCTGCTTTCCAAATTTCTGGCAGTTCCCCTGTTGCCAGAGATTTGTTATACACTATGGAGAGTGGTAGGCACAGTTCTTCTGCTCCTTCCTTTAGTATCCAATGGGAGATTCCATCTGGGCCTATAGCCTTTGTCACATCCAACTCTAGTAAACACTTTCTGACTTCCCCGCTTGTAATCTCAAACTCTTCCAGTGGTTCCTGGTTAGCTATCCCCTCTCTTAACTCTGGGATTTCTCCTTGTTCTAGGGTGAAGACCTCTTGGAATTTCTTATTCAGTTCCTCACATACTTCCTTGTCGTTTGTAGTGAATCCTTCTGCCCCTATCCTTAATTTCATAACCTGTTCCTTTACTGTTGTTTTTCTCCTGATGTGGCTATGCAGCAATTTAGGCTGAGTCTTTGCCTTGCTTGCGATGTCGTTTTCGTATTGTCTTTCCGCCTCTCTTCTCATCCTGACATATTCATTCCTGGCATTCTGGTATCTTTCTCTGCTCTCCAGTGTCCTGTTATTCCTATAGTTTCTCCATGCCCTTTTACTTTGTTGCTTAGCTAGTCTACATCTCTGATTAAACATGTACATCTGTGTACATGGGTGTGTGATGCTTCGTGTACTTGAGTGTGGTGCTTCGTGTACATGGGTGACTGGTTTTTTGTGGTTTTACACAAAGCACCACAGGTGTAGTAACCTAGTTGTATTCACCTAGTTGTGCTTGCATGGGACGAGCTCTGCTCTTACGACCCGCCTCTCAACTGCCAATCAACTGTTACTAACTACTAACTATTTTTCCCCCACGAACACACACACACACACACACACACACACACACACACACACACACACACACACACACACACACACACACACACACACACACACACCACACACACACACACACACACACACACACACACACACACACACACACACACACACACACACACACACACAGGAAGCAGCCCGTAACAGCTGTCTAACTCCCAGGTACTGATTTACTGCTAGGTAACAGATGTATCTGGGTGAAAGGAACTTTGCCCATTCTTATTCTGTTTCTGCCATCACCGGGATCCAACCCGGACCCTAGGATTACTAGTCTAGTGCGCTGTCCACTCAGCTGTCAGCCCCCCTGATAGGCACCGCTTGTGGTGCTTTGTGTGCATGGGTGTGTGGTGCTTAGAGTACATGGGTGTGTGGTGCTTTGAGTACATGGGTGTGTGGTGCTTTGTGTGCATGGGTGTGTGGTGCTTAGAGTACATGGGTGTGTGGTGCTTTAAGTACATGGGTGTGTGGTGTTTTGAGTACATGGGTGTGTGGTGCTTTGAGTACATGGGTGTGTGGTGCTTAGAGTACATGGGTGTGTGGTGCTTTAAGTACATGGGTGTGTGGTGCTTAGAGTACATGGGTGTGTGGTGCTTTAAGTACATGGGTGTGTGGTGCTTTGAGTACATGGGTGTGTGGTGCTTAGAGTACATGGGTGTGTGGTGCTTTGAGTACATGGGTGTGTGGTGCTTTGAGTACATGGGTGTGTGGTGCTTAGAGTACATGGGTGTGTGGTGCTTTGAGTACATGGGTGTGTGGTGCTTAGAGTACATGGGTGTGTGGTGCTTTAAGTACATGGGTGTGTGGTGCTTTGAGTACATGGGTGTGTGGTGCTTTGAGTACATGGGTGTGTGGTGCTTAGAGTACATGGGTGTGTGGTGCTTTGTGTACATGGGTGTGTGGTGCTTAGAGTACATGGGTGTGTGGTGCTTTGAGTACATGGGTGTGTGGTGCTTAGAGTACATGGGTGTGTGGTGCTTTGTGTACATGGGTGTGTTGGGGTTAGAGTACATGGGTGTGTGGTGCTTTGTGTACATGGATGTGTGGTGCTTTGTGTACATGGATGTGTGGTGCTTTGAGTACATGGATGTGTGGTGCTTTATGTACATGGGTGTGTGGTGCTTTATGTACATGGGTGTGTGGTGCTCTGTCGTCCTATTAGTCTGAGATACAAATTAATATTATCTCTAGGCAGATCATGAACATCAGTTAAAATATTTTAGTTCATTGCTTAATCCTTCGTACATCTACATCAACAGTATTTATGAAGACGAATGGAGCTGCTTATCTTGATGAAGTTGGCTTTTGTGATGTTGGGTGCTTGTCATCCTACTTTAAGAACGCATCAATTTAACGGTTAGTTTATACCTATTTTTTATACCCTTTACTGTAATTTCAGGTCATGTTGCCATTAATGTAAAAATACTTTTCCGGTAAATATCTTCACGTAGAAAGAAAATTGGTTCATATTTTTCATCAATTAAAGTAGTAATATATTAATTCGAAAACATAAAGCAAATCGTTTTATATATGGGATGCAAGTTTTCTGGTTTATCATGGATCTTATTCATATCACGCCATATCGAACAGTTCAGTGGCAACATAGTTCCAAACAATTTCCGAAATCAATATCCAATATAGAAAAAGGTTATTTATTTAAGAAATTCAAATTGGGAAAACGATGGTACTGAAAGGTGTCTAAATTTGATAATTTATAAGTGCTAAAATTGAGGTAAATAAACCATACTAATTTTCAAAGTGATAGACATTGGTTCACTCCATTAATTAATGGCTCCATTTATTATCGGAAATTTATTAATTAATATGTAGCAAGATTTTTCAATCTTTATGATTGTCTGAGCTTACTGTGCTATATGAGGTATCGGAGGTGCCCGGGTCTATACTGTACCAAGGTCTTCGCCTACACACATCCTCTCAATCGCCTACGCACTATCCTCATATCCCAAATAAACACTCTTCATTTCCTCCAATATGCACTCACTGTCACCTTCCGGAACACATTCCATCCCCCCCTCCACCGTCTCCTCCATCCCTTCCCACACGCTTCTTTCCTCAAGGTTATCCCTCCCTGCCAAAGCATGCACTTCCCATGTCCCCTCGCTGCAGGTTCACACACGCCCTCCCCCTCCTTTTTCCCCATCACACAGGAGGGTTTGTCATACAGAGGCATGTGATTAGTAGTCTGCACTGGCAAGCGCTGGGTGCATTATGAGGATATCATCATGAACACAAAAGTGAATAAGGTATCAGTGATACTAAAAGTCCCCATCTCGCAGGATGGTTAGTCATACAGGGTCATATGTTCAGTAGCCTGCACTGGCAAATTTTGGGATGATGATATCCTCAAGAAGACGAGAGTGAATAAAGTAGTTGCAAAACTCCAGGTACCTCATGCCAACGGGTCTGAATGGTCTGATAACTGGGCATTCGGTGATGTAGTTTGAAAGCTCATGCCCCAGTTCCTGCCCACAGAGTTTGCACCTGGAGTACTCAGGATTGGGAGATCCGTCACCAGTAGCCACCTATCACAGGTAACGGTAACCTATTCCTGATCCTGTCAACCACTGTGTCGCACAGTCTGGTGGACGTTTTGTGCTGCCCATAAACATAGGTTTCAGATCTGAACACATCATAGCTTTTTATTCTGGTTGTTTCAGGTCGCTGGGAGTCGGTAATTTGTCTCCTATCAGACCTGAGTGTTTGGAACAATACAGTTTTGACAGCAGAGATGGGGGATACCTAGGTCTAATTCAACTTCATCTTTGTTACACGCTAATGTGGCTGCAATGGCTGCCATTATGGTGGCTTATATTTATATGTGATGGTATCCATACAAAGGATATTCGAAAGCCTTTACTCTATGCAGCGATTAGGTCATTTATAATTGGTAGTATGAGGTTCTTGCTGTCGATCTTCCAGGATAAGTTTTCGATGGCTTGAAGAACAGATTTGAGTCACAAATATTATTCCTCCTCCTATGTTTTTAATGTTCTGTTAGCTAGTTGTAGTGCCGCTAGTTCTGCTTCTGTGGAGATCAGCTCGTTGTTTAACCCGACAATGACAGTCTGTGTGCAAATATTATTTCTATAAGACCTTCATGCTGCTGCAGTCCGTCCTGTAGAAGATTGCACTCATTCGATATTTTTTAAACTAATGGTAAAATATATGGACTCGCCACTGAACATTTCACGTCTACAGACTTTGTGAAATCTGAGCCTCTCATACACTGTATTATAGTCGGAGTGCTTCGTGTATACTGTATGAATAATCTGATGCATTCATGCCCAATATATTATAGTCTGAGCTCTTCATGTATTTATTAAATTAATATTTAAGTTTGAGTCCATCATGGATACTCTGTTATACACTAAGCCCTTGTGCATTCTATTTGCAAGTCTAAGCCCATCATGTATACTATATGACAGGCTAAAGCCTTCATACATACTAAATTATGGTCCGAGTTCTTCAACCAAACTCTATTGTAGTCTGCGCTCTCCATATATCCTTTAATATAGTTTGAGCCATTCATGCAAACTCTGTTATAATCTGAGCCTCTCATTCATACTATTTTATAATCTGAGCCTCTCATTTCACTGCATTATAGCCCGAGCTCCTCGTGAACACTGTGTTAATAATCAGATCTCTTCATGCATACTGTAAAATAGTCTGAGCACTTTATGCATACTGTACTATATTCTTCCTAGCAGGGAGATGTGTGGGAGAGGTCGTAGAGGCAGCGTCCTCAGAAAGAAGGTGTGTGGGAGAGGTCGTAGAGGCAGCGTCCCCAGCAATAGGGTGTGTGGGAGAGGTCGTAGAGGCAGCGTCCCCAGCAAGAAGCTGTGTGGGAGAGTTCGTAGAGGCAGCGTCCCCAGCAATAGGGTGTGTGGGAGAGGTCGTAGAGGCAGCGTCCCCAGCAATAGGGTGTGTGGGAGAGGTCGTAGAGGCAGCGTCCTCAGCAGCAGGTTGTGTGGGAGAGGTCCTCGGGCCGTGCAGGGACCCCGCTGCTCCTCCATAATCATCACTGATGGTGTCATCTCTCCTCACTTCGTTTTACGGGTAAAATAACACTTTAAGAATTATCATTAATGTCAGAGCAATATTTAAAGGCATTTTTTCCATGTGGTGTAAGTCAAGGAATCATCGGTATAAGTCAAGGGTTTTAGGTCAAGGGTATAAGTCAAGGGATGTAGGCCATAGGGTATAAGTCAGAGGTGTAGAACATGGTATAAAAGTCAAGGGGTTAGGTCATGGGGTAAAGTCAAGGAAAAAGATGTGATATTAATGGGAAAATGTCATAGGGAATAGGTCGAAGGATATACCACAAGAATGGAAGGTTATGGGGAATTTGTAATGGAGTAACGGATGGATGGATATCGGATCAAGTGTGTAGGTCATTGTAACTCCTTGATGCGACTATGAAGGTGTAAAGATTCATGTGTAAAGATTCACATGTTGAAAATAACAAGTGGTATCAATGGGTATTTTGTAATGTTTTGAACGTCATTTTGTATTGTCAAAAGTTACAGATCACAGCATGTATGTCAGAGGGTGTAGGTCATATGGAATATGATGAATGTGTGGTTTATGAGAGAAGGTCGAGAGATGCCGGCCCTGCTATATATGTTATATGTTGGAGATCATAGAGTATATGTCAATTAGTACGTCTAGGGGTATATCAAGAGTGTAGGGCAATAGGTAAGTTAAGGTGTATGTCAAGAATGGGCAAATTTCAAGAGGTGAATGTCAATGGGTACATGCCAAGGTACATGTCAAGCCGTATATGACACAAGGTGAACGTTGAAGGGTATATGACAAGTGATATATGTTAAAGGGATATATCAAAGAGTCATAACCAAAGGCATATTAACCAAGGGTGTATACAAAGATAATATTTTAATGGGATGAGGGTCAAAGGGTGAAGTTCAGGGGGCACGTCAGGGGTAAAAGTTAGGTGTGCAGGCCATTGGGGTTCTATGACAGAACAAGAGATATGCGCAACTGGTTGAAGATTCTGAACATAAAACAGAATTTATACCCTGTTTTATATATGCATATATTAGTTTTAATTTGCACATGGGATAGTACTGAACAAAATTTATTATTATTTATGTATGTTCTAATCTTTATAAAAAATCCCATATATTCTCGATAAAATTAAATGATTGAGTAAAATTCTATTCCTTTCCTTTTTCGGCAAAATAAATCCTTGTGGTGTTATTCATTCATTAATACAATTTGGTAAATTTCAGGTAATGGGTATGTTTCAGATGTCTCTAACAGTGCTGGAGGTATCAACAGTTTGCCAGGATGCTGACGTGATGCTGACGCAACTCTCCCACTTGGTCGACAAGGCTCGGCTGGTAGGTCACTGTCACATTACTGCTGACGATATTTGGTCACCCTTCACATTAATGCTGATGCTAGTAGGTCACTCTCACAATACAGCTGATGAAGTAGGTCACTATCACATCTATATGCTGATGATAGTAGGTCACTCTCACACTAATGCTGATGATAGTAGGTCACTCTCACATTACTCGTTGATGCTGGTAGGTCACTCTCACATTACTGCTGATGCTGGTAGGTCACTCTCACTTACTCTGATGCTGGTAGGTCACCATTACGTCTGCGAGCTGGTAGGGCACTCTCACATTACTGCTTACGCTGGTAGGTCACTCTCACATTACTGCTGATGCTGGTAGGGTTCACTCTCACATTACTGCTGATGCTGGTAGGTCACTCTCACATATACTGCTTGACGCTGGTAGGTCACTCTCACACTAATGCCTAGGCTGGTAGGTCACTCTCACATTACTCCCCGCGTGATGGTGGTATGGTCATCTCTCACATTGACTGCTGATGCTGGTAGGTCTACTCTCACATTACTGCTGATGCTGTAGGCTCACTCTCACATTACTGCTGACGCTGGTAGGTCACATCTCACATTACTGCTGATGGTGGTAGGTCACTCTCACATACTGCTAAATGTGAAGAGTCACTCTCAGCATTAATGCTGAGCGCTGGCTAGGTCACTTCACACATCCTGCTGACGCTGGTAGGTCACCTCACACATTACTGCTGATGCTCTGGTAGGATCTACTCTCATCATTACGCTGATGCTGGTAGGTCATCTCTCACATACTGCTGATGCTGGTAGGTCACTCTCACTATTACTGCTGATGCTGGTTAGTCACCTCTCACATTATCTGCTGATCTGGCTGGTAGGTCACTCCTCACATACCTTTGATGCTGGTCAGTCACTCCTCCCCACATTACTGCTGATGCCTGGTAGGTCCGACTCTCACATTACTACTGATGCTGGTAGGTTCACTCCCACATTACTGCTGACGCTGGTAGGTCACTACACACATTACTGCTGATGCTGGTAGGTCATCTCTCACATTACTGCTGATGCTGGTAGGTCACTCTCACATTAGTGCTAGGCGCTGTGTAGGTCACTCTCCACATTACTGCTGATGCTGGTCAGGTCACTCTCACATTAGTGCTGACACTGGTAAGTCACTCTCACGTTACCCCTGATGCTGGTAGGTCACTCTCAACTTACCTGCTGATGCTGGTAGGTCACTCTCACATTACTGCTGATGGCTTGGTCTGTCACTCTCACATTACTGCTGATGCTGTTAGGTCACTCACACCCGTATCTGCTAGTGCTGGTAGGTCACTCTCCAACCTGTCCTCTTAAAAGACGTCGCTTTTGCCGTTTGCCCGTATGGGCGAATTTTGACGTATTTGATAATGAAAAAA
>WNGS01022505.1:40081-51426 GCA_020271785.1 Procambarus virginalis
ATACATCTAACGATTTACTATAAAACCAAGAAAACGGCCAGCCTACTCATGAGAAACTCTCCAGACACGGAGCAGAACGCACTAAAAGAGACAAACGTCGTCTATGCCTTCAAATGCCTTCTTGGGGACTGTAAGCCCCAAAAAACTCAGTATATAGGCAAGACAACAACATCTCTTTCTAGGCGTTTAACGATGCATAAGCAACAGGGCTCCATTAAGGAACATATATTCTCTTCCCACAACCAAACCATCACCAGAGAAATCTTAGCAAACAACACAGAAATCATTGATAGATACAGCGACAGCAGGCGGCTTGACATCTGCGAGGCACTACACATCAAGAAGTCAACACCAGCAATCAACAGCCCATTAACGCACACTATATTCTACCCACTTCAAGACTCCGCTCCAATATAGAAACATCAAGAAATATGGGCCAATAGGCCTTCAGCAGTTACAATTCTATTGTTACCCAACTTCTACGTATCTATACCCATTGTTCTGTGTTCTGTGTTTTTGTTGAAAGTTTGTTTTTTCACCCCACTATTGTATTACATCACCTCACCCAAATGCAGGTATAAGAGCCAAAATGTTTGTTTCAGTCATAATTGTGTGTGGATAAACTAAAGTCTTTGAAAATGTAATAAGTTTTACGAAACGCGCTCAAGTGTCGCGTCAGACTAGAAATAAAAATGAATTTTGGAGAATTGATTTTTCATTTACCGTCACCAGTAAAAAGAAACATAAGAAAAATCGAGAAAATTCGTGTTAGAATTATTAATCTTACTTTTTCGGTCATATTTAATAACATATGTCTACAGGAAAGACTGCTACCAAAATATACTAATATATATATATATATATATATATATATATATATATATATATATATATATATATATATATATATATATATATATATATAATATATATATATAATATATATATATATATATATATACATATATATATTATATATATATATATATATATTATATAATATATATATACATATATATATATACATATATATATACATATATAATATAGATATATATAATATATATATATATATATATATATATATATATATATATCACTAAGAACTCTTTGACCCGGCCAGGATTCGAACCCATGCCGTCCTGGATCACCCCTAAACGTACACAGTACCGTGACCACCGCACCAATGATTGTCTAGACACCGTCTTGATGATCACCAAGACGATCATTGTGCGGTGTCACGGTACTGTGTACGTTTAGGGGTGATCCTGGACGGCATGGGTTCGAATTCTGGCCGGTCAAAGAGTTCTTAGTGATATATGGCTTGCGCGTTCATGCAGCTTTCTCACACACACATATATTATATATATATATATATATATATATATATATATATATATATATATTATATATATATATATATATATATATATATATATATATATTTATATTTATATCCAGATTAATTCTGAATACATATGAGTGTTTACTTCTCCTACAACCTCTTTTTTAAAGTACTACACTTTATTATTCAAGATTATACAGTTACATATGTGATTGTTTACAAAAAATGAACATTAAGAAGACAAAAGAGAAAGTTTGTTTAAAACAGAGGCTGTTGATTTCTTTGAATTCCTCTGACGCCGGGCAGAAATCTAGGACACTGCAGATATTCCCCTTCTGGATCGCGACACTGAGGCGCTGGAAGAGAAAACTACCCGCTCTAGGGGCTCTTGTAGCGTCAATGAGCCTAGAACCAAGTTCCTTAAGAAGCCTTTTGCGCTCTCTCCCATGGGCCTAGGGTCTCAGATCCTATTGGAACGAAGTTATACCAGTGATCTAATTCCCTGTACTTGGTTGACTTGAATCTCTCTCTGTGTGCCGCCGCGGCTTCTGCTTGGCTGGGAGAGAGATTGATGTATGTGGTTGTCAGGGTGGATATGCAAGTCTAATCCCACGCCAACTGTCTGTCACCCTTCCAAGGGCGCAGTGTGATTCCGTCCGGTTGGCCGGCAAAGCTAACAGTCACTGTTCAATAGATTGCAGGGCTTTCTCTCTGTTGGACACTGAGCGAGGCAAAGCTCTCTCAATGATGTTATTGACTTTGTCAATGTATATATAACTGAAAACTCCACACCCCAGATGTGACTCGAAACCAGACAGCCAGGGGCACTATGCGACTGGCGTATCTGGTATCTTAACCACTTGACCAACCTTTCAAGCTGGTGCTGAAGAAGGATGCCATGCGTGGGGGGTCCCTGCAGGTGCACCGTCCTGCGGTTGACGCGGAGCCCTGTGAGGCAGCCGAGGAGGCTCCCAGTGCGCTGCCCATTGCCCGGCCCCATGGGAAGGAGCCCCTTCCTCTCGTCTTGGCCTCCGGCGTGGCGCATAGTACTCAGAATCCTTTGCGATTAGACATTGTTGACCGCGTGCATCCTGTTCCGTGGTGCCCTTCTTCCATCTGGGTTCAGCGGGCTCGGGTTTTTGTTGTGGGTGTGCCAGTCGATGCCTGATCCCCGTACGGTTAATGTTCGCCCTGTTCTGGCTAATATCATGTTACTCTGGGAGGCGTATTGTGTTCGCTTCCCGCCGGCGGAGTGGTCGGATAAGTATGAGCATTTTGAGAAGTCTGTGTGCGTGGTGTGTGTTTTGTGTGTGATTGGACCTATGGGTTGTTTTGCAATGTGTTGTACCTATTGTGCGCCCTTCAGGCCGGTGTTGTGTTTGTTCTCATGACCGATGTTTTGTTGTATTTCTTGTATTCCGTTACCCACCTGTCCGGTATTATTGTTTCTTTTTCCTGTGTTCCGTAGTGTTTATGTTCATTGTTGTGTTTTTGTTGTCGGCCCTTCAGGCCGGTATTTGGTGATTTGGTGTATTTAGTGTATTTGTTTTCCTTGTTTGTGATTTTGTATTTTTTGTTATGTTCTGATTGTTTGTTCTTGGTTTATTGTTTTATTGTATACATTTTATTGTATTTATTCGCATGTTTGCATGTAAAATTAAAAATAAAAAAAAATAAAAAACTTGACCAACCTTCACCATACAAAAGACGATGGTAGCCGAGGCTATTTCCCCCATCGTCCTGACGGCACTTTGTGGTGAGCTTGGGCATAGTTATTTCATCAAATCACCACATTTTCTGGGGCCACGTGAGCAACACAAATGCGAAGAAGCTTGAATGGTCCCCAAGCATATATGCAACTGAAAACTTCACACCACAGAAGTTAATCGTACCCAGACAGCCAGAGGCACTATATATAGGTTACTTACTGTTGGGTTGACCGCTGGATGTTATGAACTTGAATCGAGGACGGGTTGAAATGCTTCAACCACGTACTTCAAATACAAATAATCGGCAACAGACCCTAAAAAGTTAACCTAACCTTACCTATGCCTATATATATGCACAATATGCTAATATAATTTTACATTATATTTCAGAAAATTCTTGTTCGTAATGAACAGCATATTAAAATTATGAATGCGTATGTGGGGTCGACCGCTGGATGTAATGAACTTGAGTCCAGGATGGGTTGGATAATGCAACCCGTCCTCGACTCAAGTCCATTACATTTAGCGGTCAACCCCACAGACGCATTCATACATTTTAACAAGCTGTTCATTCAAACGGGAATTTTCTCAAGTATAAATTAATATTATAATATATTTACAAATTGTGTATATATAGGCATAGGTTAGGTTAGGTTAGGTGTTTAGGTTCTGTTGGCGATTATTTGTATTTGTAGTACGTAGGTGAAGCATTTATAGCGTTGTGATTCGAACAAAATTCGTCAGTGAAGCACTTGTTCCGGATATGTTCGAACGTCAGCAATTGTGAGTCGTGTGTAAACCGCTTTTCATTCATAAACAGGGGTTTGGCGGGTGCATGGAATCACTTTTGGATCTTTGTTTGGAGGACGGGCTGGATGATGACATTTGATTCACTTGGGGCTTAGAAGCATCGAACCATCACCCCCGAGAGCAGAACATGTTAGCTCTATCAACCACGCAGCCCGTCCTCTACTCAAAGACCCAAAGTTCATTCCATACACCTGCCAAACCCCCTGTTTATGAATGAAAAACGGTTTTACACACGACTCACAACTGATTTCATTCGAACACTTCCGGAACAAGTGCTTCACTGACGAATTTTGTTCGAATCACAACGCTGTAAACAGCCCGTCCTCCAAACAAAGATCCAAAAGTGATTCCAAGCACCCACCAAACCCTCTGTTTATGAATGAAAAGCGGTTTACACACGACTCACAACTGCTGACATTCGAACATATCCGGAACAAGTGCTTCACTGACGAATTTTGTTCGAACCACAACGCTATAAATGCTTCACCCACGTACTACAAATACAAATAATCGCCAACTGAACCTAAACACCTAACCTAACCTATCCTATGCCTATATATACACAATATCCTAATATATTATAATATTAATTTATACTTGAGAATATTCCCGTTTTGAATGAACAGCATGTTAAAATTTATGAATGCGTCTGTGGGGTTGACCGCTGAATGTAATGGACTTGAGTCGAGGACGGGTTGCTGTAAATGCTTCACCCGCGTTCTACATATACAAATAATCTCCAACAGAACCTAAACACCTAACCTAATTTAACCTATGCCTATATATGCACAATATACTATAATATTAATTTATATTTGAGAGCATTCCTGATTTGAATGAACGGCATGTTAAGATTTAAGAATGCGTCTTTGGGGGTCGACCGCTGGATGGAATGGACTTGGTTTGAGGACGGGTTGCATCCACGCTACTGAATTTTCTCAATAAAAACGTTTTCGAGAAGCACGTAACTGCTAGCCAACTTGAATTTTAAGCTTTCCTTTTCTAACTTGAAAGAACTAAGTCAGTAATTCTTGTTCTTAATAAAACATACTAATATTAATTGAAATAAACCAATTTTGATTTTTTAAAATAACGATAACCCCTCTGCCTCTTTGGCAAATTAAACATTGCATAGAAGGCCAAGTACGGTTCTGGCTTTTAGGTTGGACATATTTATGTACAAGGGGAGGGGGTGTTACCCGGTGATGCCCCGCGTCTGTCTGTCTTGTATCTGTTCATCCGTCCATCCATTTATCATGTTTTCATCCACCTATCAATCTATGTATCCATCCATCCATCTATCAATGCATCATATATCTATCTATCTTTTATTCCATCTATCTAACCCTCTATTTACTATCTACTCGTCAAGCTTCCATCTACACATCTATCCATCCAAATATTCATCTGTATATCTGCATGTCCATCAATATATCTATCCATACACCTATCCCTCTATATGTCCATCCATTTACCCATCTCCCCATCTTATCATGCATCTGTCATCTACCTATCCATCCAGCCATCCTTCTATAAATCTATGAAGATGTCTATCCATCTGTCTATATCTCTATCCTTTCATCTGTGTATCACTCCATCTGTGTATTCAACCATTTATTAATCGATCTTACAATCTATCTTGCTATATATCTATATATCACTAAATCCATCCATCCATCAATCTATCCATCTCTTTATCTATCAAACAATCTATCCATCTATCACTCCATCTGTCCAGCAATCTACTCATCTGTCTGTCTATCTACCTGGACATCTATCCAACAATCGAGTGATCACTCCATCTACCCATCTACTACTCTACCTATCCATGCACCTGTCATGCTACTTAACCCAGTCAAAACAACCTCATAGCAAGTTACCTGGGTTGGTCCAAACATCAGAGGGTACCTGATCCAGTATTATAAATGATTCACTTTGTGGCAGAGCTCGAAGTGAATTATATATACGCTCTGCATATATTGTTTTGTTTGCATATTGTTTTTTCTTACCAATGAATTCCTCCACCGTACATGTATCATAAGAATGTATTCTGACATAAATAAATTATTATTATTATTATTATTATTATTATTATTGCCATTATTGAGAAAATCCGCAGGAGCCGTGATGAGGGTTCAAACCTTGCGGTGGGTGTTCCTTTGGTGATTATTCAACCCGTCCTCGACTCAAGTCCATTACATTCAGCGGTCGACCCCACAGACGCATTCATAAATTTTAACATGCTGTTCATTCAAAACGGGAATTTTCTCAAGTATAAATTAATATTATAATATGTTAGCATATTGTGTATATATAAGCATAGAATACGTTAGGTTAGGTGTTTAGGTTCTGTTGGCGATTATTTATATTTGTAGTACGTGGGTGAAGCATTTATAGCGTTGTGATTCGAACAAAATTCGTCGGTGAAGCACTTGTTCCGCATATGTTCGAACGTCAGCAGTTGTGAGTCGTGTGTAAACCGCTTTTCATTCATAAACAGGGGGTTTGGCGGGTGCATGGAATCACTTTTGGATCTTTGTTTGGAGGACGGGCTGGATTATTTGTATTTCTAGTACGTGAGTGAGCATTTACAGCGTTGTGGTTCAAATATAATTTGTCAGTGAAGCACTTGTTCCGGAAGTGTTCGAACGAACTCAGTTGTGATTCGTGTGTAACAGCCTGCCCTTCAAACAATAACCCAAAAGTGATACCATGCACCCACCAAACCCCCAGTTTATGAATAAAAAGCGGTTTACACACGACTCACCAACCCGTCCTCGACTCAAGTCCATTACATCCAGCGGTCAACCCCACAGACGCATTCATAAATTTTAACATGCTGTTCATTCAAAACGGGAATTTTCTCAAGTATAAATTAATATTATAATATATTAGCATATTGTGTATATATAGGCATAGGATAGGTTAGGTTAGGTGTTTAGGTTCTGTTGGCGATTATTTGTATTTACAGTACGTGGGTGAAGCATTTATAGCGTTGTGATTCGAACAAAATTCGTCAGTGAAGCACTTGTTCCGGATATGTTCGAACGTCAGCAGTTGTGAGTCGTGTGTAAACCGCTTTTCATTCATTAACAGGGGTTTGGCGGGTGCATGGAATCACTTTGGATCTTTGTTTGGAGGACGGGCTGGACTCACAACTGATTTCGTTCGAACATTTCCGGAACAAGTGCAACACTGACGAATTTTGTTCGAACCACAACGCTATAACTGCTTCACCTACCTACTTCACCTACAAATAATCGTCAACAAAGCCTAAACACCTAACCAAACCAACCTAACCTATGCCTATATACGCACACTATGCTAATATACACAGAGCTATGTATATTATGACAATATTTGAGGCAAGGCTATGACAACCCTTGGAAACCAAGGGTTGTCATAGCCAGTGGGTCGTATTGGGGGACAAGCTCCATGACCTATAAAGTCTCCCGTGCGGCGTGCGTCTCAAATAGCCTCTGACAACCAAGTCCAACTCCTGGCCTGCACGGGTGGCTTAGTTTCTAAGTCCGGCGGAACTGCTTTTACTGACAGAAGGGGCGAGGGCGTGCCTCAGGCGCCTTAAAACCAGCTGCTCCGGGTAGATGGGACTCGTTAGCCTGGAAGCACCCATCTAGGGGAAGGAAAAACCATGATTCCAAACCGCCGTTGCCTTGCTGCCATACCCCTTTTTGGGAAAGGCTTCAAGAGTCAACCTCGAGGAAAAATCCGGAGTTGGAGCCCCTAAGGCAGTTCGTTGTCGATTTGACCTCGCTCTGGCAGCTCCTGCGACGGTGTTGGAATTGTGTATTGGCATTTGCCATTGGATAATTTCAGCAACGTGGAGAGGGGGGATCTGCTGCATGGGTAACAGCTTCTCCTCCATATCGACCTACCCAGGCTTTGCGCCCTGAGAGCAACCAGAGCACAACTCTATAATCTGCAGAAACAGAAGGATGCCTACTATGCTAATATTTATAATATATATTTATATTTGAATAAATTCCGTTTTTGATTAACAGCATGTAAAAATTATGAATGCGTCTGTGGGGTCGACCGCTGGATGTTATGGACTTGAGTTGAGGACGGGTTGTGTGTAAACCGTTTTTTCATTCATAAACAGCGGGTTTGGCGGGTGCATGGCAACTTTGGTCATTCATTGGAGGACGGGTTGCCAACGCGCACGCCCTAGTCAACACCCTCCTCCCCTCTCACATATTGGAACACCCACTGCATAGGTTCGAACCCGCACACGGCTCCTATGGATTTTCTCATTGATACATCACGTTAGTGGGATTACTCTCTGTGTATTATTATTATTATTATTACACAGAGATATCACATTATCATGATATGTCAGTGTTAAAGTCCACAGCAGCCGTGAGCAGGATTCGAACTTATACTCTGGGTGATCCCAGATGCCCGCTCTAGACGACTATGCCACGACATGGAACTCGTGTTCCATGTCGTGGCTCAGTCGTTTAGAGCGTGCATCTGGGAATACCTAGTGCAAATGTTTGAATCTTCATAACAGCTCCTGTGAATTTTATTATTATTATTAATTATTATTATTATTATTATTATTATTATTATTAATGACCAAAGCACACAATGAACATGAAAAATGATGTTGTGTGGTTTGGTCATAATATCTTCACCACGTTGTTCAGCCACTCATCGTCTGCACTGTTATTATTAATTATTTTCAGAATGGTGAATAAGGGATGGACAGATCAACAAGTAGACCAAAACATAACCAGATATTAGGAAGTTCTTCCTAATTCCATTTTTTTTAAAGTAACATGATAATATATGAGATATATGTGAAGTATCACACTCTTACTTGGGTTGATACATAGTCCCCATGGATTAGTGTCGTCGTTTGATGTATATTACTTGGGTCGGTAATACACATTATCTGGAAACCAAATAACAACAAATGTTATGGAAGACAATGTTACAGGAGAAAAACCCAGTTGTCCCGACACAAGACCCCTGATTAAGTCACCGGGCGTGCATAAGGGGCCACGCACGCGTCGTTTTGACCAACCAGAAGCCTGAGCACCTGCGACCAGGCGACTCTTCAAGTCAATATAAGGATCCCTCGCAGTAGCCTTCTGATTATTGTCCTGTGTGTCGTGACTCTGTGCTCGTCTGGCCTTCACCTGTGTGTCGTGACTCTGTGCTCGTCTGGCCTTCACCTGTGTGTCGTGACTCTGTGCTCGTCTGGCCTTCACCTGTGTGTCGTGGCTCTGTGCTCGTCTGGCCTTCACCTGTGTGTCGTGCTCTGTGCTCGTCCGGCCCTCACCTGTGTGTCGTGACTCTGTGTCGTCTGGCCTTCACCTGTGTGTCGTGGCTCTGTGCTCGTCTGGCCTTCACCTGTGTGTCGTGGCTCTGTGCTCGTCTGGCCTTCACCTGTGTGTCGTGGCTCTGTGCTCGTCTGGCATTCACCTGTGTGTCGTGAATCTGTGCTCGTCTGGCCTTCACCTGTGTGTCGTGACTCTGTGCTCGTCTGGCCTTCACCTGTGTGTCGTGACTCTGTTGCTCGTCTGGCCTTCACCTGTGTGTCGTGACTCTGTGCTCGTCTGGCCTTCACCTGTGTGTCGTGGCTCTGTGCTCGTCTGGCATTCACCTGTGTGTCGTGAGAAGTGTCAGTAACAGGATGAAGTGTCAACTGTTAACTATACTATGGAATTTAATCGTTAACAATTAACGTCAATATAAGTATTGTAAATGATTAGTCAATCAAAAGCGCAGGAAATCTTGTACCCGGAACTCAATGTAAGAGAATAAGGGCAAGAAAATGCTACTAAATAAATGAAACCGATAGTTTCTAAAACAAATGAAACATTTAATTGTTTTAAAAGTGAATAAGGTAGTCCAAGAATGTAGGCATACCTTGCCGAGTCTATAAGGACAGAAGCGAGGGTTTTCCTACTTAATGAAATATGATACTTACAGAATTAGCACACTTTGTGCTCTGAAAAAGAAAGCTAATTCCCTGCCTAAGTAAATATCATCATCTCTGACCGACGTGTAGGGGTGTGATTGTCAACTGGTGACAAGAACTGTTGTTGAGGTCCCAACTCAGCAACATAGTCTGTGCTAGAGGAACTATGGCCCTCTGTATCCTCCTTCGTTCGGATTGCAGAAGATAGGGTGCTTTGACCCGAAGACCAATCAAAGTACCAGGGTACCAAAATGATGATCTGCCTCAATTTGAGAAATATCCTAGGGACAAAAAGGTGGAAAACACGAGTAATAACACTGAGGGAGGGATGACCAATTAAGAGAATGACTGAGGCCTCCAGTCACCACGTAATCCAAAGTTATCCAACTCTCACAATATGCTACCCTCAGAATGCACAAAATACACAGCACCATATAAATATGAAAAGTAATGAAAATATTGAAAAGCAACTGTATCAAAGCCAAGTACACTTACCACAAATTGATGTTCTAGTACTAGTACCTGAGTGAAGCTCCCAGACAGGGCCCCCATTAAATGTGACGGGAAAGTGTAGATGGTAGTGTAGTCCTCACTTTGGCTGATGTTAATGCCTAATCACAGTTATAGAAAAAAAAGAAAAACAAAAATGTTGACTGCTTGGCATGTTTCCTGTGGTAAGTGAGAGGGAGGAACACATAAATCAAATCGTATAAAAAGTTAAACTTTAATTTACTTTAAACACAAATAAAAATAAAGACAAGTCGCATGGCAATGTACAGTGCAATCAAAAAACAAAGATAAATGCAAGAAAACAATATAAAATAGTACTACGTTAGACAAAATAGTAAATGGTGCTGAGAATATAGCGCTGGCCGAGAACATCCACTAATGAACAGAGCGTATACCAGTTGGTTGTTTTCAGCTTGAAAGCACAAGATATTCTAACTTCAATGACTGGTTCAAACCCAGACATGATAGCCGAAGCTATTTGAACCACTTCCCCGCTCGGCACTCGGAGGAAATCTTGGGCATAGCATTTTATCAAATCACCTCATTTTTTGGGGCAACACGTGACAAAAATGGCGGAACTGACATGGGTAATGAGCATGGAGGTGGTACTCCTTGCGAAGTATGGCATCATTTGGTCAATAGTTTTTCTAGCTCTTCCTCACATAAAAGAAGAGCATGATATCTCTGCTTCCTGACTAAGTGTCAGTGGGTGTAATGCCTGTACGTCCTTCAGGACCATAAGAATATTGCTACTCTCGAAAGCATGACCGTCAAGAAGGGGTAGCTCTAACCTTAAGACATTTGGGCTCGCATTGTATCCACACCCTCAACGGGTAGCAGTGTGATTGTGGAAGCAATTGTGTGTGTGTTGTTGTGTGTTTTAGATATAGCCACACAGAAGGAAATGTCCATAGTAGCATGGGCTATGGTGAGCCCGTGCTACATCGCGATAACCTTATTACTCTGATATTTTGGTCAAAGTTTTAAATAGAAGTAGTGTTTCCACCTTTTCCCTGTTTCT
>WNGS01022508.1:14997-30015 GCA_020271785.1 Procambarus virginalis
TGGGGATAGAGCACCGTGGTGGGGATAGAGCACCGTGGTGAGGGTAGAGCACCGTGGTGGGGACAGAGCACCGTGGTGAGGGTAGAGCACCGTGGTGAGGGTAGAGCACCGTGGTGAGGACAGAGCACCGTGGTGAGGACAGAGCACCGTGGTGAGGACAGAGCACCGTGGTGAGGGCAGAGCACCGTGGTGAGGGCAGAGCACCGTGGTGAGGGTAGAGCACCGTGGTGAGGGCAGAGCACCGTGGTGAGGACAGAGCACCGTGGTGGGACAGAGCACCGTGGTGAGGACAGAGCACCGTGGTGAGGACAGAGCACCGTGGTGGGGACAGAGCACCGTGGTGGGGACAGAGCACCGTGGTGAGGGTAGAGCACCGTGGTGAGGGCAGAGCACCGTGGTGGGGATAGAGCACCGTGGTGAGGGTAGAGCACCGTGGTGGGGACAGAGCACCGTGGTGAGGGCAGAGCACCGTGGTGAGGGTAGAGCACCGTGGTGAGGGCAGAGCACCGTGGTGAGGGTAGAGCACCGTGGTGAGGGTAGAGCACCGTGGTGAGGGCAGAGCACCGTGGTTGGGACAGAGCACCGTGGTGAGGGTAGAGCACCGTGGTGAGGGTAGAGCACCGTGGTGAGGGCAGAGCACCGTGGTGAGGGTAGAGCACCGTGGTGAGGGTAGAGCACCGTGGTGAGGGCAGAGCACCGTGGTGAGGGTAGAGCACCGTGGTGAGGGCAGAGCACCGTGGTGAGGGCAGAGCACCGTGGTGAGGGTAGAGCACCGTGGTGAGGGTAGAGCACCGTGGTGAGGGCAGAGCACCGTGGTGAGGGTAGAGCACCGTGGTGAGGACAGAGCACCGTGGTGAGGACAGAGCACCGTGGTGGGGACAGAGCACCGTGGTGGGGACAGAGCACCGTGGTGAGGGCAGAGCACCGTGGTGAGGGCAGAGCACCGTGGTGAGGACAGAGCACCGTGGTGAGGACAGAGCACCGTGGTGGGGACAGAGCACCGTGGTGAGGGCAGAGCACCGTGGTGGGGACAGAGCACCGTGGTGGGGACAGAGCACCGTGGTGAGGGTAGAGCACCGTGGTGAGGTCAGAGCACCGTGGTGGAGACAGAGCACCGTGGTGGGGACAGAGCACCGTGGTGAGGACAGAGCACCGTGGTGGGGACAGAGCACCGTGGTGGGGACAGAGCACCGTGGTGGGGACAGAGCACCGTGGTGGGACAGAGCACCGTGGTGGGGACAGAGCACCGTGGTGGGACAGAGCACCGTGGTGGGACAGAGCACCGTGGTGAGGGCAGAGCACCGTGGTGAGGGTAGAGCACCGTGGTGAGGGTAGAGCACCGTGGTGAGGACAGAGCACCGTGGTGAGGACAGAGCACCGTGGTGAGGACAGAGCACCGTGGTGAGAGCAGAGCACCGTGGTGAGGACAGAGCACCGTGGTGGGACAGAGCACCGTGGTGGGGACAGAGCACCGTGGTGAGGACAGAGCACCGTGGTGATGGTAGAGCACCGTGGTGAGGACAGAGCACCGTGGTGAGGACAGAGCACCGTGGTGAGGACAGAGCACCGTGGTGGGGACAGAGCACCGTGGTGGGTACAGAGCACCGTGGTGAGAGCAGAGCACCGTGGTGAGGGCAGAGCACCGTGGTGTGGGTAGAGCACCGTTGTGAGGGCAGAGCACGTGGTGAGGACAGAGCACCGTGGTGAGGGAAGAGCACCGTGGTGGGGACAGAGCACCGTGGTGAGGGCAGAGCACCGTGGTGAGGGTAGAGCACCGTGGTGAGAGTAGAGCACCGTGGTGAAGGTAGAGCACCGTGGTGAGGGTAGAGCACCGTGGTGAGGACAGAGCACCGTGGTGAGGGTAGAGCACCGTGGTGAGGGCAGAGCACCGTGGTGAGTGTAGAGCACCGTGGTGAGAGCAGAGCACCGTGGTGAGGGCAGAGCACCGTGGTGTGGGTAGAGCACCGTGGTGAGTGTAGAGCACCGTGGTGAGGGTAGAGCACCGTGGTGAGAGTAGAGCACCGTGGTGAGGGTAGAGCACTGTGGTGAGGGTAGAGCACCGTGGTGGGGACAGAGCACCGTGGTGAGGGCAGAGCACCGTGGTGAGGGCAGAGCACCGTGGTGAGGGTAGAGCACCGTGGTGAGGACAGAGCACCGTGGTGAGGGTAGAGCACCGTGGTGAGTGTAGAGCACCGTGGTGAGGGTAAAGCACCGTGGTGAGGGTAGAGCACCGTGGTGAGAGTAGAGCACCGTGGTGAGTGTAGAGCACCGTGGTGAGGGTAGAGCACCGTGGTGAGGACAGAGCACCGTGGTGAGGGTAGAGCACCGTGGTGAGGGCAGAGCACCGTGGTGAGGGCAGAGCACCGTGGTGAGGGCAGAGCACCGTGGTGTGGGTAGAGCACCGTGTGAGTGTAGAGCACCGTGGTGAGGGTAGAGCACCGTGGTGAGGGCAGAGCACTGTGGTGTTGGTAGAGCACCGTGGTGGGGACAGAGCACCGTGGTGGGGACATAGCACCGTGGTGGAGACAGAGCACCGTGGTGGGGACAGAGCACCGTGGTGGGGACATAGCACCGTGGTGAGGGCAGAGCACCGTGGTGGGGACAGAGCACCGTGGTGGGGACATAGCACCGTGGTGAGGGCAGAGCACCGTGGTGGGGACAGAGCACCGTGGTGGGGACAGAGCACCGTGATGGGGACATAGCACCATGGTGAGGGTAGAGCACCGTGATGGGGACATAGCACCGTGGTGAGGGTAGAGCACCGTGATGGGGACATAGCACCATGGTGAGGGTAGAGCACTGTGATGGGAACATATCACCATGGTGAGGGTAGAGCACCGTGATGGGGACATAGCACCATGGTGAGGGTAGAGCACCGTGATGGGGACATAGCACCATGGTGAGGGTAGAGCACCGTGATGGGGACATAGCACCATGGTGAGGGTAGAGCACCGTGATGGGGACATAGCACTGTGGTGAGGGTAGAGCACCGTGATGGGGACATAGCACCGTGGTGAGGGTAGAGCACCGTGATGGGGACATAGCACCATGGTGAGGGTAGAGCACCGTGATGGGGACATAGCACCATGGTGAGGGTAGAGCACCGTGATGGGGACATAGCAGCGTGGTGAGGGCAGAGCAGCCGACGCCAGCCAGGGTGTAGTCCCTGGGTGACACTGGGGGTCTGGTGCCAGATTCACGAAGCAGTTACACAAGTACTTAGAAAGGTTTTTGTTCTTACCATCTTCGTGATGGCTACGTCGGCATTCAGGAAGACATTTATGAACACCGATATTCCTAGGAACACTGCCTCAAGCTACAACACCTTCAGTCGTAGTTTTTGGTTAACTGTATATAACGCAAACAATCTCTGCTTCACCAAGCAAAGGATCAAATTTTAATATAAACAAACATTTCTGCTGGCGAGCCCTTCAAGAATAAGTCTTTCAATTTAGCAATATAAGCATTCTCTGCTTATAACTTGTAATAATTACGTCTTTATGAGATTACTAGCTGTTCCCGGCCACGCGTTGCTGTGGCTCAGCAACGCATGTACTTTGCTGAGCCACAGCAATCTTTCCCTGTCTCCCAGTCTTCCCCACCATTCCCCTTTCCACCGTCCCCTCATCCTCCCAACCATTCCCCACTCTCGCGTCTCATCGTCCTCCCCACCATTTACCCCCGCTCCCCCGTCCCTTTGTCTTCCTCACTCCACCGTCCCTTTGTCCTCCCTCACCATCTCCAACTCCCCCGTCTCCTTGTCCTCCCTAACATTTCTCCCTCCCTCGTCCCCTTGTCCTCCCCACCATCGCCCCCTCCCCTATCTCCTCGTCCTCCCCCACCATCCCCCACTCCTTTCATCTCGTCCTCCCCACTATTCTTCACTCCCTCGTCCGACGCGACAAATTTTCTGATGTTCCCATCAGAAAATTTGGAACATCAAATGATCTGATATTCATCACGGAAATATAAGAAAAACCGTTAAAAAAACTAAATGAAAAAAATGAAATAATAAAAAATAAACTATACTCACGAAATGAATGGTATAGTAAATAACACTGCTCAATTCCAACGCAATGTCTCAAAATGAAAATAAACCGAAATCTATGAAAATACAATTGATCAATGGAATCGTAACAAATATTGTATAGTGTGTTTTGCTCTTTCATGCAACAGATGACACTGTTTAAAAGAAAAAAAAACAGGTTTTTTCCCATCACAGACGTGACATCTAAATAGTATGCATATAAAAACCCGCTCGGATGCAAATGGAACGTTGCGTGAAAATTTCAAAGCAATCGGACACCTGACAGCTGGGTGGATAGTGCTTAGGATTTGTAGTCCTAAGGTTCCAGGTTTGATCCCCGGTGGAGGCGGAGATAAATGTTTCTTTCACCCTGATGCCCCTGTTACCTAGTAGTAAATAGGTACCTGGGAGTTAGACAGCTGCTACGGGCTGCTTCCTGGGGGTGGAGGCGTGGTCGAGGACCGGGCCGTGGGGACACTAAGCCCCAAAATCATCTCAAGATAACCTCAAGATATGCATGTTAGGCTTATATAGAGGTCCCTCCCTGCAAAGGGAAGAATTGCTGACCCCTCCAAGGATGCAACTCCACAACAAGCTGACTAACCCTTGGATACTCACTTACTGCTAGGTGAATAGGCCATTAGATGATAGGAAATGCGCTCAACCATTTCTGTCCAGCCCAGGATTCGAATTCTGAATTCTCGATTGTGAGTCGAGAACGAACCCGACTGTACTACCGGGACCGGGTGGTAACCTACCTCAACCCAACCTAACTTTACCCAACCTACCTCAACTCAACCTAATTCATCCTAACCTAACCCAACCGAGCCTAATACAGCTAAGCCTATCATATAAATAAAAATGGAAATGTTTGTTTGTGCATAACCGCTAATCTGCAAAAGTTCTTCACCGATTGCTTTGAAATTTTCACACAACGTTCCATTCGCATCCGAGCAGGATTTTATATACATACTATATAGATGTTACGTCTATGACGGTAAAAAAAAAACATGTTTTTTTCATTTCATGTGAGGGGATATCTTCGAAACCTCTTTACCGAATGCTTTGAAATTTTGACACAACTAATAGGCGAATAGGCGCGTCTTTTTATATACCTACTATATACATGCCTCACCTGTGACAGGAAAAAAACATGCTTTTTTTGAAAAACAGTGTCATCTGTTGGACGTAAGAGCAACACACGCTATAACCTCCGAAAGTTCTTCACCGATTGCCATGAAATTTTGACACAACGTTGCAGTCGAATAGGCGCGTCGTTTTATACTTACTATATAGCTGTCACCCCTGTGACAGGTAAAAACATGCGTTTTTGAAAAACATCGCCATCTCTTGTATATAATAGCAATATGCACACTGTAGTAAATATGTCACGAATTCCATTTCAATATTTCCGATTTGCATTGTTATAATTTATTTTCATAGATATCGATTTATTTTATTTTTATTTAATTATTTTGTGTGACATTGTGTTGGAATTGAACTGTGTTGTTTACTATACCATTCATTTCCTAAGTATATATATATAGATGCCACACCTGTGACAGGTAAAACTATGCTTTGCTTGAAAAACAGTGCCATCTGTTGCATGTAAGAGCAAAACACATGCTATACTATATATGTTACAATTCCATTTCAATGTTTCCAGTTGCATNTTCCTGAGCTTTACCCTTGAATTGCCTTTGCACGATGGCCATCCACTGTTCCACTGCCCAATTAATACTTATGACTAATGTTCTGAAATGCATAAAAAATATTTCTAGATCTTCTTTAATGAATTGAGGTAAATCAACATGGTTATTAAACCTGGAATGAATATTAGCACCACCTGCATTATTACTGGTGTTGCCCTGACCAGCTGTAATTCTCTATTCCTCTAAAATGTTGTTACCTCCTAATATATGCTGTTGAATCTCCAATTGTCTCGTTTACTACTCTGCTTGTTTAGTTTGCTGCTCCTCTAACCTAAGCTGAGGCACTAACATTTGACTCCGAGTCTCTAGGTCCAACTGTTTTTGGCGATTCTGAGCCTCAAGCGTTTAATGCTCTTTCTCCATCTCAACTGTTTTTGGCGATTTTATACCTCTAACATCTGCTTCTGTGCCTCTATTCTGGTCAGCTCAAGTTTAGATTCCATCTCAAACCGCTTACATGCCAATTAGTCACTCGATTCCTCTACTAACTCTTCTAAAACCTCCTCCCGTTTCTCCTCCTCCACTAAGTGTGTGACAATGAGTCTCAATAAATGAGCCTTTACAATTTAATTGGAAATTTGTAGATTTACCTTCCCAGCCATGAAAATCAAACCAGACTTCTTCAAGTCTTTGATTTCTCCAAAATTAGGTTCCTCCAACAATGACTCAATTTGTTGCTCCATGGCAACCCCTTAAATCACACAGCAGCACAAAAATGATAAAACATTGAACTTTAGCTTGGCCCCTAACCCAAGCCAAACACTTACCTGGATCGTGACGTGTTGGAGGTTACAACAGGCAGTGTAGTACGAACAGAGCTTAGCACTCGGGTCCACTAACTTGGCAACACTAAGTTTAATGCACAAGGTACCTAGAGAGGCAAGTAAAGTTTATAATATTCACTAGCACTGAGTACATTATATATTAATATTATTTGGGAATTAAATGTCTAGCAAAAGAAATAAACACTACTGTCTAAATGACAATATCAGTTTACTGTACGATGGGTAACAACGCCACACAAACTAGATATAAGAATATTTCTGGATGATATTTTAACAATAGGTGAAATAACACCTCTAATCACTGATCACCGACTAAACAATACAAAATAGATGGCATATAATATGAGTAACTGTCTAACCAGACTCAATATTAAATACAATGAACATAAACTGAAAACAAACAGATTTATCTAAGAAATTCGTTGAGGCAGCTCCATCCACCCGACGCCATTGACTCTGCCCATGCCTCGACGCGTGACCTACACCCAATTACAAATATATCAGATACAAATTCTATCAGACACTCTGACATACTGAAAATAATCACTCCAAATACAAGTATAAACATAATTATGAACATTTTATATAATACAGAAAATAATTCAGTAATGTGAATGCAGTACAAAGAAATAATTACAGGGTACGTCATGATGCATAATTGGTCATGCTGCTCACACCACTGCTGGTGAAACTCCCTTATCCTGGTGCTGTCCACCAGGAGACGCCATACCTCACTCCTCTCATCCATAATCAAACCACAAGATATATAAGAGAATACTATCATACTGACACACAACAGCATGATACAAATACATAATAAAACACTCATATAGTAAACATAGTAGTATACAAATTTCATTCTACAAGTAAACTAAGGGGTGAAAATATTTAATTATTGCAGATATAAATCTCAGTAAGAATCAGGTCATTATCTGATTCGTAACAGGAAGGAACTTTATTCTGAAACACATAATACACAACATCCCAAATTACATTACTACAATTGATCATGGATCTTCCAGGCATACCACAGGACTGTTCCTTGAATATAATTTTATCCATTAAAATCTTAAGTCTATTGCCAACAATTGCGAAAATTTATAATCCTGGTTGAGCAAGGAAAGTGGCCTCCAGTTTATTATAATATGCAAATAACCTGTTTTTGACAGCTTTATAATCCCATGAGATTGTCACATGCTGTTGAGAAGCGAAAGTGTTAGCACTTTCGCTCGGTAACGAGAAAGCATTGTATCGTTCGTTTAGTAGACGCACTTCCGGTAACGACGCAGCTTTGCGTCGTTGGCGGCGGCTTCGGGAGGGGCGTGCCGCGGTTTTGGATATTATATGCATATACTCCTGTAGGGAATTTAATTGTGAATACATTGATACCAAAATGAAAGACCTAAGACAAGAATTGAGGTAACAAAGTTGAAAAGAGTATACCCATATGCAGGCAATGAGTCACAATAATGTGACTAAAGTATGTTGACCAGACCACACACTAGAAGGTCAAGGGACGACGACGTTTCGGTCCGTCCTAGACCATTCTCAAGTCGATTCTCACAATCGACTTGAGAATGGTCCACGACGGACCGAAACATCGTCGTCCCTTCACCTTCTAGTGTGTGGTCTGGTCAACAGAGTATACCCATTTTATTAGCGCTCACTGAGGTTATGCTCCGTCACTTTCTCTGCTGTGGGTGGTACGCCTGGCTTCTGGACTTTATATATGCATATACTCCTGTAGGGAATTCTATTGCGAACACAATATTACCAAAATGAAAGACCTAAGACGAGAATTGAGATGTCCAAAGTGAAGAGAGTGTACACATTTTATTGCTCTTGCGCGCTCCTGGGTAATATGCTCTTATTTTCTCATTTTCTCGCTGGGCTTTTGGGCTTTATATGCATTTAGTCCTGTAGAGAATTCTATTGCGAACACAATGATACCAAATTGAAAAACCTAGGATGAGAAATGAGATAACTAGTGGAAAAGAGTTTACACTATTTATTATTACCACGCTCTCTAATGTAATGAGAGGCGCCTTGGGATGGCACAGTGCTCTCTGGGCCACATTCATCTTGTTGGCGGGTGGAGCGCGCTGCGGTTTTTTGACAATATATGTATATACTCTTGTTGGAAATTGTATTGCGATCACAATGATATCAAAATGAAAGACCTAGAATGGGAATTAAGGTGACAAAAGTGAAAAGAGTGTACACATTTTATCACTCTTGCGCGCTCCCGGGTAACACGCATTCACTTTCTCTGTTGTGGATGGTACGCTGAGCTTTTGGACTTTATATGCCTTTAGTCCTCTAGAGAATTCTATTGCGAACACAATGATACGAAATTTAAAAACCTTGGACGAGAATTGAGGTGACAAAGTTGAAAAGAGTATACATTTTTCAGAATTACCGCGTGCTCCTGTGAAACGGTGAAACCAACCTGGGGTAGTGCTGGGCTCGTGCGGTGGGCGAAAGGCCTAAGCTTCCTATGCTGAATGTTATATTGTACCACTTGTACAAAGTCTTTACCAATGACATCCCATAGATAGAAATAACATTCCGCCGGGAACCCATCCCAACCAGGCGATGTACCCTTTTTTAAACTCTTGGCCACATTCCACATCTCCTGTTTATCTACATCATCCATCAATGACCTCTTGTCACCCTGAATTAAAACCCTGTGAACATTTTCCAAGGAAATACTCCCACATACCTTGGTCTACATGCATATATTTGTAAAATTTCTCTAATTCACCTTGAACATAACATTCAATCCCATCAGTATTTGTCGTATCCGTCTCATCACCTGGTTTGATACTGGTCAACGGCATTGTTATTCTTGACTTAACAAATACGGAGAGAGTTTTTCACCATACATCCTATCATTAATCAGGAGGCGAACATTGACTACTACAAATATTTCATCCCAAATAATGTTAGTTCTGTCGTTTAAAATGGTAATTTCGCCATATTTGTTTAATCCCATATTGACCTTTGCATATAGCTGTTTTAATGTGTTGTAATAAGGTTAAAAGGCCATATTTTTCAGCCGCATTTCTTTTGGAAACTTTCCCAAAAAAAGTTTTTAAATGAATTTTAACATGCCCCACCACTCCAACAGACATTGGAACTAGTATTTTTGCCCAACCAGGAGTTCCCACAATACTTGAAAATTATAAATTACATCTCTATTCTGCCCCAGACTGCAATTGAGCTTCCACGACCCTGTCCCCACTCAACCCGATCGTTAATAACAAGCTACACTACAATCAAACAATGACCTGAACGGAACAGTACTGCATGAGCTAATTTTATCACGTAATGTGTGCATATATATTTTTTCGAGCCTAGAACCATAATTCTGGCAATCATATATGTACTCAGAGACACTCCCGTTAATGCTATTCGCATCCTTGAGACCAATCCATTTCAAAAATGAAATAAGGCAAGAGATACACGTGTTCAACTGAGTGCTACAATCTGTCACAGACGTGACACAATTAAAGTTGCCACCAAAAATAACATTACATGTATCATGTCTGATAAAACACAAGAACTCTTTAGAGAACCATTTCTCCCTCTCTTTCTTCCTACAGGTGCCAGAGGGAGCACACACACATTAAGCAGAGGAATTATGGTGTCAAGAAAGGAAATCCTCGCAAATAAAACATTATCATCATCATTCATTTCAGTATTAAGAACCTTTATATGGGCCTGTTTAGCAATCAAGATCATCGTACCACTTGTTAACAAATTCGTAGGATTTATTAGGATTTCAGAATTATCAAGCAACACATCAAGTTTCTTAACATCTTGCACATTGTGTTCTTGGACTAAAAGCACATCCAATTTATGATATTTAGATAAAGAAATTAGTTGCAACGGATTCTACAATTGAGCTCATGAATGTTTAGAGTAGTACAATTAAAATTAATAGTCTTCCCGAATGTAATTTTGAGAGAAAACATAATTTCTCTATCCATCATTAGCTCACTCGACACTTAGTGTCATCTTTCTCTTTTTGAAATTTAAGTTTAATATTTTCCCCTCGAGGCTCAATTCTGTCCATGTTCCACAATATCCCACCACGCATTATCATTGTCATCATTAACATGATCACCACTCACCCAAACGTAGCGAGGGCACAGTCCAACTGGTAACTCCTCGTGACCTTGGTCACAGTGAACTTCAACGGTAACCACCTGCTCAATTTTGTCACAGACTTAATTTAGCGGCACCACTCCTACATGTATTAAATCAATACTCTAGGTTAATTTTTTCCAACGTCTTCACATGACTGGTTACACAACCAGCTTTCACACAACCTTTACCTTTTCTACTTGACCTTGCAGAAGAGGGTGGAGTTGCCCTCTGCACAGTCATTTCTTTGCCACTATCATGCATGGGGTTATCTATCATATATATGGGGTTAATGGATATAGCCAGAGTCAATTCCATGTAACATATAGCCGTAGCATAGACTATATAATGAATATAGCCATAGTCCAGTCCATGTTATGAATATAGAGTCGGAAATCCGACACACATGTTAACATTCTATAGTTAGCCATTACCAAATTTAAAAAAATGGGAGTTTTTTATGACGTCATCACAACAGACCAATGTTCCAACCCGTCCTCGCAAATTTGTATAGTCAATATTGACTTATTAAATAAGTGCATAGGTGACATACTTAACATAATAGTTTCCCTTGAAAATCTTCATAGAAAACACCGACCTTACCTAACCTACTTAGTATGTTAAGATAAGCATCTTATTGCTTCGTAATTACAATTATTACCTAACCTGTACCTATAATAGGTTAAGTAACAATTGTAATTACGAAGCTATAAGATGCTTATTTTAACATACTAAGTAGGTTAGGTAAGGTCGGTGTTTTCTATGAAGCTTTTCAAGGGAAACTATTATGTTTAGTATGTCACCTGTGCACGTAACTAATAAGTTAATATTGACTATACGAATTTGCGAGGACGGGTTGCAACATTTTCATCACGTAATATTAAATTCCAATTCTTCTAAACAAGAGCCTAGTGTTTAAACTTAATAAAATAGTATTCACTACGACTGAATATAAATAAATACACCAGAAAAATATAGCTTGACGCCCTAGTTTTTTACTCAGAACAATGGAATCAATACCAGTCACCATGGCGTGGTGGTAAGACACTCGCCTGGCGTTCCGCGAGTGCTTTGTCATGGGTTCGTATCCTGGCCGGGGCGGATTTACTAGGCGCAAATCCTTAACTGTAGCCTCTGTTTAACTCAACAGTAAAATGGGTTCTTGGTTGTAAAAACGATTCTTCTCGGTGGGGATCGTATTCCAGGGACCTGCCCGAAACACTACGTGTACTAGTGGCTGTACAAGAATGTAACAACTCTTGTATATATCTAAAAAAAAGAAAAAAATATTGGCACAAGGGACGCCTCTGGGCAAGTCACGCTCTCACTAAGAAAAAACAAAGACACGACACAGGGAGGAAGTCCCTCTCAAATTGTCACAACACAGAACAGTTGTTCCCATGAGCTTCAACAAAGGAGCCATTACGATCTGACCAACCGAAGATCTCGTTAACAAAGGGAAGAACAACGTTCGGTATTTCTATTGCATGTAATAGTGTCCATTATTATTGTAGGAAATATCATTAAAACACGGGACATCAACCCCAAACAAAGTGAGTTTATCTCTTTACTACACACAAATATTTCATAACACCTGTACTTTATATGTTAATGGAGCTTAATGTTAATACCCATTCTTTGGGTGGTAAATTTGTGATCTGAAGATACTGAGAAGGTGAGCTGGCAGACATAACCTTTTGACGCTTTCCTATCCTAGCTGCTCCACAGACGCCACAGTGCTATCCGCCATTACCTACAACTAGACTACATGAACCACACCCTAAATTGTTGGAGGAACCAATCACACAGCCTAATCACACAGGAACCAATCACACAGCCTAATCACACAGGAACCAATCACACAGCCACAGGCTACATCCACCTACACATAAGAATTTATGTTTATACTAACCTATGTTTATCATAACATTTGTAGTACTAACCTTACTGTAGCTAGTTATAAGCCACCATATGTGGTATAATTTATATAAATTTAATGGTAAATGTTTATAGCTTATTATAACCATCAATTGTAGTATACTGTAGACATCCCACATACTATATGTAGGAAAGTTCTGGCAGGCTGAACCTAACATACAGTCTACTAAGAATAATACAAATTAAACTAAAAAATATAAAGTAAGTAAAATACAAATTAAATATTCACAATAAATAATAACAAATAACTGCCCTCCTCCTCCGAGTGTTGAGGAAGAGCCGGTTATGGTGTGTGGATGGTCGCCTGTGGTGTCCCTCCTCCGAGTGGTACACCACCACGCCTCTGCTCAGTCTTGTCTGGTGAGCTGTTCTTGCGAGCCCTGGCACAGCACCGTGGTGAGGGCAGAGCACCGTGGTGAGGGTAGAGCACCGTGGCGAGGGTAGAGCACCGTGGTGAGGGCAGAGTACTGTGGTGAGGGTAGAGCACCGTGGTGAGGGTAGAGCACCGTGGTGAGGGCAGAGCACCGTGGTGAGGGTAGAGCACCGTGGTGAGGGTAGAGCACCGTGGTGAGGGTAGAGCACCGTGGTGAGGGTAGAGCACCGTGGTGAGGGTAGAGCACCGTAGTGAGGGTAGAGCACCGTGGTGAGGGTAGAGCACCGTGGTGAGGGCAGAGTACTGTGGTGAGGACAGAGCACCGTGGTGAGGGTAGAGCACCGTGGTGAGGGTAGAGCACCGTGGTGAGGGTAGAGCACCGTGGTGAGGGCAGAGTACTGTGGTGAGGGCAGAGCACCGTGGTGAGGGTAGAGCACCGTAGTGAGGGTAGAGCACCGTGGTGAGGGTAGAGCACCGTGGTGAGGGCAGAGCACCGTGGTGAGGGTAGAGCACCGTGGTGAGGGTAGAGCACCGTGGTGAGGGTAGAGCACCGTGGTGAGGGTAGAGCACCGTGGTGAGGGTAGAGCACCGTGGTGAGGGCAGAGTACTGTGGTGAGGGTAGAGCACCGTGGTGAGGGTAGAGCACCGTGGTGAGGGTAGAGCACCGTGGTGAGGACAGAGCACCGTGGTGAGGACAGAGCACCGTGGTGAGGACAGAGCACCGTGGTGAGGACAGAGCACCGTGGTGAGGACAAAGCACCATGGTGAGGGTAGAGCTCCGTGGTGAGGGTAGAGCACCGTGGTGAGGACAGAGCACCGTGGTGAGGACAGAGCACCGTGGTGAGGACAGAGCACCATGGTGAGGGTAGAGCTCCGTGGTGAGGGTAGAACACCGTGGTGGGGACAGAGCACCGTGGTGAGGACAGAGCACCTTGGTGAGGGCAGAGCACCGTGGTGGGGACAGAGCACCGTGGTGAGGACAGAGCACCGTGGTGAGGGTAGAGCACCGTTGTGAGGGCAGAGCACCGTGGTGGGGACAGAGCACCGTGGTGAGGGTAGAGCACCGTTGTGAGGGTAGAGCACCGTTGTGAGGGTAGAGCACCGTAGTGGGGACAGAGCACCGTGGTGAGGGTAGAGCACCGTGGTGGGGATAGAACACCGTGGTGAGGATAGAGCACCGTGGTGAGGGCAGAGCACCGTGGTGGGGACAGAGCACCGTGGTGAGGACAGAGCACCGTGGTGAGGGTAGAGCACCGTGGTGGGGATAGAGCACCGTGGTGAGGACAGAGCACCGTGGTGAGGACAGAGCACCGTGGTGAGGGTAGAGCACCGTGGTGAGGACAGAGCACCGTGGTGAGGGTAGAGCACCGTGGTGAGGACAGAGCACCGTGGTGAGGACGAGCACCGTGATGAGGGTAGAGCACCGTGGTGAGGACAGAGCACCGTGGTGAGGACAGAGCACCGTGGTGGGGACAGAGCACCGTAGTGAGGGCAGAGCACCGTGGTGGGGACAGAGCACCGTGGTGAGGACAGAGCACCGTGGTGAGGGTAGAGCACCGTTGTGAGGGTAGAGCACCGTGGTGAGGACAGAGCACCGTGGTGTGGACAGAGCACCGTGGTGAGGGTAGAGCACCGTTGTGAGGGTAGAGCACCGTGGTGAGGACAGAGCACCGTGGTGAGGGTAGAGCACCGTGGTGAGGACAGAGCACCGTGGTGAGGGTAGAGCACCGTGGTGAGGACAGAGCACCGTGGTGAGGGCAGAGCACCGTGGTGAGGACAGAGCACCGTTGTGAGGGTAGAGCACCGTTGTGAGGGTAGAGCACCGTGGTGGGGACAGAGCACCGTGGTGAGGGTAGAGCACCGTTGTGAGGGTAGAGCACCGTGGTGGGGATAGAGCACCGTGGTGAGGACAGAGCACCGTGGTGAGGGCAGAGCACCGTGGTGGGGACAGAGCACCGTGGTGAGGACAGAGCACCGTGGTGAGGGTAGAGCACCGTGGTGGGGATAGAGCACCGTGGTGAGGAGAGAGCACCG
>WNGS01022508.1:30537-44157 GCA_020271785.1 Procambarus virginalis
GGGACAGAGCACCGTGGTGAGGACAGAGCACCGTGGTGAGGGTAGACAGAGCACCGTGGTGAGGACAGAGCACCGTGGTGAGGGTAGAGCACCGTGGTGAGGACAGAGCACCGTGGTGAGGGCAGAGCACCGTGTGGGGACAGAGCACCGTGGTGAGGACAGAGCACCGTGGTGAGGGTAGAGCACCGTGTGAAGGTAGAGCACCGTAGTGAGGCAGAGCACCGTGGTGAGGTAGAGCACCGTGGTGAGGACAGAGCACCGTGGTGAGGGCAGAGCACCGTGTGTGGGACAGAGCACCGTGGTGAGGACAGAGCACCGTGGTGAGGGTAGAGCACCGTTGTGAGGGTAGAGAGCACCGTGTGAGGGCAGAGCACCGTGGTGGGGACAGAGCACCGTGGTGAGGACAGAGCACCGTGGTGAGGGTAGAGCACCGTGGTGAGGGCAGAGCACCGTGGTGGGGACAGAGCACCGTGGTGAGGTAGAGCACCGTGGTGAGGGACAGAGCACCGTGGTGAGGACAGAGCACCGTGGTGAGGGTAGAGCACCGTGGTGAGGGTAGAGCACCGTGGTGGGGACAGCACCGTGGTGAGGACAGAGCACCGTGGTGAGGGCCAGAGCACCGTGGTGAGGGGCAGAGCACCGTTGTGAGGACAGCACCGTGGTGAGGGCAGAGCACCGTGGTGAGGGAGAGCACCGTGGTGAGGGAAGAGCACCGTGGTGAGGGTAGAGCACCGTGGTGAGGGTAGAGCACCGTGGTGAGGGTAGAGCACCGTGGTGAGGACAGAGCACCGTGGTGAGGGTAGAGCACCGTGGTGAGGGCAGAGCACCGTGGTGAGGACAGAGCACCGTGGTGAGGGTAGAGCACCGTGGTGAGAGGTAGGCACCGTGGTGAGGACAGAGAGCACGTGGTGAGGGTAGAGCACCGTGGTGAGGGTAGAGCACCGTGGTGAGGACAGAGCACCGTGGTGAGGGCAGAGCACCGTGGTGGGGACAGAGCACCGTGGTGAGGACAGAGCACCGTGGTGAGGGCAGAGCACCGTGGTGAGGGTAGAGCACCGTGGTGGGGAGAGAGCACCGTGGTGAGGACAGAGCACCGTGGTGAGGGCAGAGCACCGTGGTGAGGGTAGAGCACCGTGGTGAGGGTAGAGCACCGTGGTGAGGACAGAGCACCGTGGTGAGGGTAGAGCACCGTGGTGAGGGCAGAGCACCGTGGTGGGGACAGAGCACCGTGGTGAGGGTAGAGCACCGGTGAGGACAGAGCACCGTGGTGAGGACAGAGCACCGTGGTGAGGGTAGAGCACCGTGGTGAGACAGAGCACCGTGGTGAGGACAGAGCACCGTGGTGAGGGTAGAGCACCGTGGTGGGGTAGAGCACCGTGGTGAGGACAGAGCACCGTGGTGAGGGCAGAGCACCGTGGTGAGGACAGAGCACCGTGGTGAGGGTAGAGCACCGTGGTGAGGACAGAGCACCGTGGTGAGGGTAGAGCACCGTGGTGAGGGTAGAGCACCGTGGTGAGGACAGAGCACCGTGGTGAGGGTAGAGCACCGTGGTGAGGGTAGAGCACCGTGGTGAGGACAGAGCACCGTGGTGAGGGCAGAGCACCGTGGTGGGACAGAGCACCGTGGTGAGGACAGAGCACCGTGGTGAGGGGTAGAGCACCGTGGTGAGGGTAGAGCACCGTGGTGGGGACAGAGCACCGTGGTGAGGACAGAGCACCGTGGTGAGGACAGAGCACCGTGGTGAGGGTAGAGCACCGTGGTGAGGGTAGAGCACCGTGGTGAGGACAGAGCACCGTGGTGAGGGTAGAGCACCGTGGTGAGGGCAGAGCACCGTGGTGGGGACAGAGCACCGTGGTGAGGGTAGAGCACCGTGGTGAGGACAGAGCACCGTGGTGAGGACAGAGCACCGTGGTGAGGGTAGAGCACCGTGGTGAGGACAGAGCACCGTGGTGAGGACAGAGCACCGTGGTGAGGGTAGAGCACCGTGGTGAGGGTAGAGCACCGTGGTGAGGACAGAGCACCGTGGTGAGGCAGAGCACCGTGGTGAGGGTAGAGCACCGTGGTGAGGGCAGAGCACCGTGGTGAGGGTAGAGCACCGTGGTGAGGGTAGAGCACCGTTGTGAGGACAGAGCACCGTGGTGAGGGCAGAGCACCGTGGTGGGGACAGAGCACCGTGGTGAGGACAGAGCACCGTGGTGGGGACAGAGCACCGTGGTGAGGGCAGAGCACCGTGGTGAGGACAGAGCACCGTGGTGAGGGTAGAGCACCGTGGTGAGGGTAGAGCACCGTGGTGAGGATAGAGCACCGTGGTGAGGACAGAGCACCGTGGTGAGGACAGAGCACCGTGGTGAGGGTAGAGCACCGTGGTGAGGGCAGAGCACCGTGGTGGGGACAGAGCACCGTGGTGAGGACAGAGCACCGTGGTGAGGGTAGAGCACCGTGGTGAGGGTAGAGCACCGTGGTGGGGACAGAGCACCGTGGTGAGGACAGAGCACCGTGGTGAGGACAGAGCACCGTGGTGAGGGTAGAGCACCGTGGTGAGGGTAGAGCACCGTGGTGAGGACAGAGCACCGTGGTGGGGATAGAGCACCGTGGTGAGGGTAGAGCACCGTGGTGGGGATAGAGCACCGTGGTGAGGGTAGAGCACCGTGGTGGGGATAGAGCACCGTGGTGAGGGTAGAGCACCGTGGTGGGGATAGAGCACCGTGGTGAGGGTAGAGCACCGTGGTGGGGATAGAGCACCGTGGTGGGGACAGAGCACCGTGGTGGGGATAGAGCACCGTGGTGGGACAGAGCACCGTGGTGGGTAGAGCACCGTGGTGGGGACAGAGCACCGTGGTGAGGACAGAGCACCGTGGTGGGGACAGAGCACCGTGGTGAGGGTAGAGCACCGTGGTGAGGGTAGAGCACCGTGGTGAGGGTAGAGCACCGTGGTGAGGGTAGAGCACCGTGGTGAGGGTAGAGCACCGTGGTGAGGACAGAGCACCGTGGTGAGGACAGAGCACCGTGGTGAGGGTAGAGCACCGTGGTGAGGGCAGAGCACCGTGGTGGGGACAGAGCACCGTGGTGAGGACAGAGCACCGTGGTGAGGGTAGAGCACCGTGGTGAGGGTAGAGCACCGTGGTGGGGACAGAGCACCGTGGTGAGGACAGAGCACCGTGGTGAGGGTAGAGCACCGTGGTGAGGGTAGAGCACCGTGGTGGGGACAGAGCACCGTGGTGAGGACAGAGCACCGTGGTGAGGACAGAGCACCGTGGTGAGGACAGAGCACCGTGGTGAGGGTAGAGCACCGTGGTGAGGCAGAGCACCGTGGTGAGGGTAGAGCACCGTGGTGAGGGCAGAGCACCGTGGTGAGGGTAGAGCACCGTGGTGAGGACAGAGCACCGTGGTGAGGTAGAGCACCGTGGTGAGGACAGAGCACCGTGGTGAGGGCAGAGCACCGTGGTGAGGACAGAGCACCGTGGTGAGGGTAGAGCACCGTGGTGAGGGTAGAGCACCGTGGTGGGGACAGAGCACCGTGGTGAGGGTAGAGCACCGTGGTGAGGGTAGAGCACCGTGGTGAGGGCAGAGCACCGTGGTGAGGGTAGAGCACCGTGGTGAGGGTAGAGCACCGTGGTGAGGACAGAGCACCGTGGTGAGGGCAGAGCACCGTGGTGGGGGACAGAGCACCGTGGTGAGGACAGAGCACCGTGGTGAGGGTAGAGCACCGTGGTGGGGTAGAGCACCGTGGTGGGACAGAGCACCGTGGTGAGGACAGAGCACCGTGGTGAGGGCAGAGCACCGTGGTGAGGGTAGAGCACCGTGGTGAGGGTAGAGCACCGTGGTGAGGACAGAGCACCGTGGTGAGGGTAGAGCACCGTGGTGAGGGCAGAGCACCGTGGTGGGGACAGAGCACCGTGGTGAGGGTAGAGCACCGTGGTGAGGACAGAGCACCGTGGTGAGGACAGAGCACCGTGGTGAGGGTAGAGCACCGTGGTGAGGACAGAGCACCGTGGTGAGGACAGAGCACCGTGGTGAGGTAGAGCACCGTGGTGAGAGTAGAGCACCGTTGTGAGGACAGAGCACCGTGGTGAGGGCAGAGCACCGTGGTGAGGGTAGAGCACCGTGGTGAGGGCAGAGCACCGTGGTGAGGGTAGAGCACCGTGGTGAGGGTAGAGCACCGTGGTGAGGACAGAGCACCGTGGTGAGGGCAGAGCACCGTGGTGGGGACAGAGCACCGTGGTGAGGACAGAGCACCGTGGTGGGACAGAGCACCGTGGTGAGGGCAGAGCACCGTGGTGAGGACAGAGCACCGTGGTGAGGACAGAGCACCGTGGTGAGGACAGAGCACCGTGGTGAGGACAGAGCACCGTGGTGAGGGTAGAGCACCGTGGTGAGGGCAGAGCACCGTGGTGGGGACAGAGCACCGTGGTGAGGACAGAGCACCGTGGTGAGGGTAGAGCACCGTGGTGAGGGTAGAGCACCGTGGTGGGACAGAGCACCGTGGTGAGGACAGAGCACCGTGGTGAGGACAGAGCACCGTGGTGAGGACAGAGCACCNAGAGCACCGTGGTGAGGACAGCACCGTGGTGAGGACAGAGCACCGTGGTGAGGGCAGAGCACCGTGGTGAGGGTAGAGCACCGTGGTGAGGACAGAGCACCGTGGTGAGGGTAGAGCACCGTGGTGAGGGTAGAGCACCGTGGTGAGGACAGAGCACCGTGGTGAGGGTAGAGCACCGTGGTGAGGACAGAGCACCGTGGTGAGGGTAGAGCACCGTGGTGAGGACAGAGCACCGTGGTGAGGCAGAGCACCGTGGTGAGGACAGAGCACCGTGGTGAGGGTAGAGCACCGTGGTGAGGGTAGAGCACCGTGGTGGGGACAGAGCACCGTGGTGAGGGTAGAGCACCGTTGTGAGGGTAGAGCACCGTGGTGGGGACAGAGCACCGTGGTGAGGGTAGAGCACCGTGGTGAGGGTAGAGCACCGTGGTGGGGACAGAGCACCGTGGTGAGGACAGAGCACCGTGGTGAGGGCAGAGCACCGTGGTGGGGACAGAGCACCGTGGTGAGGGCAGAGCACCGTGGTGAGGGTAGAGCACCGTGGTGAGGACAGAGCACCGTGGTGGGGACAGAGCACCGTGGTGAGGGTAGAGCACCGTGGTGAGGACAGAGCACCGTGGTGAGGACAGAGCACCGTGGTGAGGGTAGAGCACCGTGGTGAGGACAGAGCACCGTGGTGAGGACAGAGCACCGTGGTGAGGGTAGAGCACCGAGGGCAGAGCACCGTGGTGAGGACAGAGCACCGTGGTGAGGGTAGAGCACCGTGGTGAGGACAGAGCACCGTGGTGAGGACAGAGCACCGTGGTGAGGACAGAGCACCGTGGTGAGGGTAGAGCACCGTGGTGAGGACAGAGCACCGTGGTGAGGACAGAGCACCGTGGTGAGGGTAGAGCACCGTGGTGAGGGTAGAGCACCGTTGTGAGGACAGAGCACCGTGGTGAGGGCAGAGCACCGTGGTGAGGGTAGAGCACCGTGGTGAGGGCAGAGCACCGTGGTGAGGGTAGAGCACCGTGGTGAGGACAGAGCACCGTGGTGAGGGTAGAGCACCGTGGTGAGGGCAGAGCACCGTGGTGGGGACAGAGCACCGTGGTGAGGTAGAGCACCGTGGTGAGGACAGAGCACCGTGGTGAGGACAGAGCACCGTGGTGAGGGTAGAGCACCGTGGTGAGGACAGAGCACCGTGGTGAGGCAGAGCACCGTGGTGAGGGTAGAGCACCGTGGTGAGGCAGAGCACCGTGGTGAGGGTAGAGCACCGTGGTGAGGGTAGAGCACCGTGGTGAGGGCAGAGCACCGTGGTGGGGACAGAGCACCGTGGTGAGGACAGAGCACCGTGGTGAGGACAGAGCACCGTGGTGAGGGTAGAGCACCGTGGTGAGGGTAGAGCACCGTGGTGAGGACAGAGCACCGTGGTGAGGGCAGAGCACCGTGGTGAGGGTAGAGCACCGTGGTGAGGGCAGAGCACCGTGGTGAGGGTAGAGCACCGTGGTGAGGGTAGAGCACCGTGGTGAGGACAGAGCACCGTGGTGAGGGCAGAGCACCGTGGTGAGGGACAGAGCACCGTGGTGAGGACAGAGCACCGTGGTGGGGACAGAGCACCGTGGTGAGGGTAGAGCACCGTGGTGGGACAGAGCACCGTGGTGAGGGTAGAGCACCGTGGTGAGGGTAGAGCACCGTGGTGGGGACAGAGCACCGTGGTGGGGATAGAGCACCGTGGTGAGGGTAGAGCACCGTGGTGAGGATAGAGCACCGTGGTGAGGACAGAGCACCGTGGTGAGGGACAGAGCACCGTGGTGAGGGTAGAGCACCGTGGTGAGGGTAGAGCACCGTGGTGGGGACAGAGCACCGTGGTGAGGACAGAGCACCGTGGTGAGGGTAGAGCACCGTGGTGAGGGCAGAGCACCGTGGTGAGGGACAGAGCACCGTGGTGAGGACAGAGCACCGTGGTGAGGGAAGAGCACCGTGGTGAGGGCAGAGCACCGTGGTGGGGACAGAGCACCGTGGTGAGGGTAGAGCACCGTGGTGAGGACAGAGCACCGTGGTGAGGACAGAGCACCGTGGTGAGGGTAGAGCACCGTGGTGAGGACAGAGCACCGTGGTGAGGCAGAGCACCGTGGTGAGGGTAGAGCACCGTGGTGAGGGCAGAGCACCGTGGTGAGGGTAGAGCACCGTGGTGAGGGTAGAGCACCGTGGTGAGGGCAGAGCACCGTGGTGGGGACAGAGCACCGTGGTGAGGACAGAGCACCGTGGTGAGGACAGAGCACCGTGGTGAGGGTAGAGCACCGTGGTGAGGGTAGAGCACCGTGGTGAGGACAGAGCACCGTGGTGAGGGCAGAGCACCGTGGTGAGGGTAGAGCACCGTGGTGAGGGCAGAGCACCGTGGTGAGGGTAGAGCACCGTGGTGAGGGTAGAGCACCGTGGTGAGGACAGAGCACCGTGGTGAGGGCAGAGCACCGTGGTGGGGACAGAGCACCGTGGTGAGGACAGAGCACCGTGGTGGGGACAGAGCACCGTGGTGAGGGCAGAGCACCGTGGTGGGACAGAGCACCGTGGTGAGGGTAGAGCACCGTGGTGAGGACAGAGCACCGTGGTGAGGACAGAGCACCGTGGTGAGGACAGAGCACCGTGGTGAGGGTAGAGCACCGTGGTGAGGGTAGAGCACCGTGGTGGGGACAGAGCACCGTGGTGAGGACAGAGCACCGTGGTGAGGGTAGAGCACCGTGGTGAGGGCAGAGCACCGTGGTGAGGGACAGAGCACCGTGGTGAGGACAGAGCACCGTGGTGAGGGTAGAGCACCGTGGTGAGGGCAGAGCACCGTGGTGAGGACAGAGCACCGTGGTGAGGGTAGAGCACCGTGGTGGGGACAGAGCACCGTGGTGAGGACAGAGCACCGTGGTGAGGGTAGAGCACCGTGGTGAGGGTAGAGCACCGTGGTGAGGACAGAGCACCGTGGTGAGGGCAGAGCACCGTGGTGGGGACAGAGCACCGTGGTGAGGGTAGAGCACCGTGGTGAGGGTAGAGCACCGTGGTGAGGACAGAGCACCGTGGTGGGACAGAGCACCGTGGTGAGGGTAGAGCACCGTGGTGGGGTAGAGCACCGTGGTGAGGACAGAGCACCGTGGTGGGGACAGAGCACCGTGGTGGGGACAGAGCACCGTGGTGAGGACAGAGCACCGTGGTGAGGGTAGAGCACCGTGGTGAGGACAGAGCACCGTGGTGAGGGCAGAGCACCGTGGTGGGGACAGAGCACCGTGGTGAGGACAGAGCACCGTGGTGAGGGTAGAGCACCGTGGTGAGGGTAGAGCACCGTGGTGGGGACAGAGCACCGTGGTGAGGGTAGAGCACCGTGGTGAGGGTAGAGCACCGTGGTGGGGACAGAGCACCGTGGTGAGGGTAGAGCACCGTGGTGAGGGTAGAGCACCGTGGTGGGACAGAGCACCGTGGTGAGGACAGAGCACCGTGGTGAGGGAGAGCACCGTGGTGGGGACAGAGCACCGTGGTGAGGACAGAGCACCGTGGTGAGGGTAGAGCACCGTGGTGAGGACAGAGCACCGTGGTGGGGACAGAGCACCGTGGTGAGGGTAGAGCACCGTGGTGAGGACAGAGCACCGTGGTGAGGACAGAGCACCGTGGTGAGGGTAGAGCACCGTGGTGAGGACAGAGCACCGTGGTGGGGACAGAGCACCGTGGTGAGGGTAGAGCACCGAGGGCAGAGCACCGTGGTGAGGACAGAGCACCGTGGTGAGGGTAGAGCACCGTGGTGAGGACAGAGCACCGTGGTGAGGACAGAGCACCGTGGTGAGGACAGAGCACCGTGGTGAGGGTAGAGCACCGTGGTGAGGACAGAGCACCGTGGTGAGGACAGAGCACCGTGGTGAGGGTAGAGCACCGTGGTGAGGGTAGAGCACCGTGGTGAGGACAGAGCACCGTGGTGAGGGCAGAGCACCGTGGTGAGGGTAGAGCACCGTGGTGAGGGCAGAGCACCGTGGTGAGGGTAGAGCACCGTGGTGAGGACAGAGCACCGTGGTGAGGGTAGAGCACCGTGGTGAGGACAGAGCACCGTGGTGAGGACAGAGCACCGTGGTGAGGGTAGAGCACCGTTGTGAGGACAGAGCACCGTGGTGAGGACAGAGCACCGTGGTGAGGGTAGAGCACCGTGGTGAGGACAGAGCACCGTGGTGAGGGCAGAGCACCGTGGTGAGGGTAGAGCACCGTGGTGAGGGCAGAGCACCGTGGTGAGGGTAGAGCACCGTGGTGAGGGTAGAGCACCGTGGTGAGGGCAGAGCACCGTGGTGGGGACAGAGCACCGTGGTGAGGACAGAGCACCGTGGTGAGGACAGAGCACCGTGGTGAGGGTAGAGCACCGTGGTGAGAGTAGAGCACCGTTGTGAGGACAGAGCACCGTGGTGAGGGCAGAGCACCGTGGTGAGGGTAGAGCACCGTGGTGAGGGCAGAGCACCGTGGTGAGGGTAGAGCACCGTGGTGAGGGTAGAGCACCGTGGTGAGGACAGAGCACCGTGGTGAGGGCAGAGCACCGTGGTGGGGACAGAGCACCGTGGTGAGGACAGAGCACCGTGGTGGGGACAGAGCACCGTGGTGAGGGCAGAGCACCGTGGTGGTGACAGAGCACCGTGGTGAGGGTAGAGCACCGTGGTGAGGGTAGAGCACCGTGGTGGGGACAGAGCACCGTGGTGAGGGACAGAGCACCGTGGTGAGGGTAGAGCACCGTGGTGAGGACAGAGCACCGTGGTGAGGACAGAGCACCGTGGTGAGGACAGAGCACCGTGGTGAGGGTAGAGCACCGTGGTGAGGGCAGAGCACCGTGGTGGGGACAGAGCACCGTGGTGAGGACAGAGCACCGTGGTGAGGGTAGAGCACCGTGGTGAGGGCAGAGCACCGTGGTGGGGACAGAGCACCGTGGTGAGGACAGAGCACCGTGGTGAGGTAGAGCACCGTGGTGAGGGCAGAGCACCGTGGTGGGGTAGAGCACCGTGGTGAGGGTAGAGCACCGTGGTGAGGACAGAGCACCGTGGTGAGGACAGAGCACCGTGGTGGGGACAGAGCACCGTGGTGAGGGACAGAGCACCGTGGTGAGGGTAGAGCACCGTGGTGAGGGTAGAGCACCGTGGTGAGGACAGAGCACCGTGGTGAGGACAGAGCACCGTGGTGAGGGTAGAGCACCGGTGAGGGCAGAGCACCGTGGTGAGGGACAGAGCACCGTGGTGAGGGTAGAGCACCGTGGTGGGGACAGAGCACCGTGGTGAGGGACAGAGCACCGTGGTGAGGGTAGAGCACCGTGGTGAGGGTAGAGCACCGTGGTGAGGCAGAGCACCGTGGTGAGGGCAGAGCACCGTGGTGGGGGACAGAGCACCGTGGTGAGGGTAGAGCACCGTGGTGAGGACAGAGCACCGTGGTGAGGACAGAGCACCGTGGTGAGGACAGAGCACCGTGGGAGGGTAGAGCACCGTGGTGAGGGACAGAGCACCGTGGTGAGGACAGAGCACCGTGGTGAGGGTAGAGCACCGTGGTGAGGGTAGAGCACCGTGGTGAGGACAGAGCACCGTGGTGAGGGCAGAGCACCGTGGTGAGGGTAGAGCACCGTGGTGAGGGCAGAGCACCGTGGTGAGGGTAGAGCACCGTGGTGAGGCAGAGCACCGTGGTGAGGTAGAGCACCGTGGTGAGGGACAGAGCACCGTGGTGGGGACAGAGCACCGTGGTGAGGTAGAGCACCGTGGTGAGGGTAGAGCACCGTGGTGAGGGACAGAGCACCGTGGTGAGGGTAGAGCACCGTGGTGAGGGTAGAGCACCGTGGTGAGGACAGAGCACCGTGGTGAGGGCAGAGCACCGTGGTGAGGGTAGAGCACCGTGGTGAGGGCAGAGCACCGTGGTGAGGTAGAGCACGTGGTGAGGGTAGAGCACCGTGGTGAGGACAGAGCACGTGGTGAGGGCAGAGCACCGTGGTGGGGACAGAGCACCGTGGTGAGGACAGAGCACCGTGGTGAGGTAGAGCACCGTGGTGAGGGACAGAGCACCGTGTGAGGGGTAGAGCACCGTGGTGAGGGTAGAGCACCGTGGTGAGGACAGAGCACCGTGGTGAGGGCAGAGCACCGTGGTGGGGACAGAGCACCGTGGTGAGGACAGAGCACCGTGGTGGGGACAGAGCACCGTGGTGAGGGCAGAGCACCGTGGTGGGACAGAGCACCGTGGTGGGGATAGAGCACCGTGGTGAGGGTAGAGCACCGTGGTGGGGACAGAGCACCGTGGTGAGGACAGAGCACCGTGGTGGGGACAGAGCACCGTGGTGAGGACAGAGCACCGTGGTGAGGGTAGAGCACCGTGGTGAGGACAGAGCACCGTGGTGAGGGCAGAGCACCGTGGTGGGGACAGAGCACCGTGGTGAGGACAGAGCACCGTGGTGAGGGTAGAGCACCGTGGTGAGGGTAGAGCACCGTGGTGAGGGCAGAGCACCGTGGTGAGGGTAGAGCACCGTGGTGAGGACAGAGCACCGTGGTGAGGACAGAGCACCGTGGTGGGACAGAGCACCGTGGTGAGGACAGAGCACCGTGGTGAGGGTAGAGCACCGTTGTGAGGGTAGAGCACCGTGGTGAGGGCAGAGCACCGTGGTGGGGACAGAGCACCGTGGTGAGGACAGAGCACCGTGGTGAGGGTAGAGCACCGTGGTGAGGGCAGAGCACCGTGGTAGGGACAGAGCACCGTGGTGAGGGTAGAGCACCGTGGTGGGGACAGAGCACCGTGGTGAGGACAGAGCACCGTGGTGAGGGTAGAGCACCGTGGTGAGGGTAGAGCACCGTGGTGGGGACAGAGCACCGTGGTGAGGACAGAGCACCGTGGTGAGGGTAGAGCACCGTGGTGAGGGAGAGCACCGTGGTGAGGACAGAGCACCGTGGTGAGGGCAGAGCACCGTGGTGGGGTAGAGCACCGTGGTGAGGGCAGAGCACCGTGGTGAGGGTAGAGCACCGTGGTGAGGGCAGAGCACCGTGGTGAGGGTAGAGCACCGTGGTGAGGACAGAGCACCGTGGTGAGGGTAGAGCACCGTGGTGAGGACAGAGCACCGTGGTGAGGACAGAGCACCGTGGTGAGGGTAGAGCACCGTGGTGAGGGTAGAGCACCGTGGTGAGGACAGAGCACCGTGGTGAGGGTAGAGCACCGTGGTGAGGGTAGAGCACCGTGGTGAGGGCAGAGCACCGTGGTGAGGGTAGAGCACCGTGGTGAGGGTAGAGCACCGTGGTGAGGACAGAGCACCGTGGTGAGGCAGAGCACCGTGGTGGGGACAGAGCACCGTGGTGAGGACAGAGCACCGTGGTGAGGGTAGAGCACCGTGGTGAGGGTAGAGCACCGTGGTGAGGACAGAGCACCGTGGTGAGGGCAGAGCACCGTGGTGGGGACAGAGCACCGTGGTGAGGACAGAGCACCGTGGTGAGGGTAGAGCACCGTGGTGAGGGTAGAGCACCGTGGTGGGGACAGAGCACCGTGGTGAGGACAGAGCACCGTGGTGAGGGCAGAGCACCGTGGTGAGGGTAGAGCACCGTGGTGAGGGTAGAGCACCGTGGTGAGGACAGAGCACCGTGGTGAGGGTAGAGCACCGTGGTGAGGGCAGAGCACCGTGGTGGGGACAGAGCACCGTGGTGAGGGTAGAGCACCGTGTGGAGACAGAGCACCGTGGTGAGGACAGAGCACCGTGGTGAGGGTAGAGCACCGTGGTGAGGACAGAGCACCGTGGTGAGGACAGAGCACCGTGGTGAGGGTAGAGCACCGTGGTGAGGGTAGAGCACCGTGGTGAGGACAGAGCACCGTGGTGAGGGCAGAGCACCGTGGTGAGGGTAGAGCACCGTGGTGAGGGCAGAGCACCGTGGTGAGGGTAGAGCACCGTGGTGAGGGTAGAGCACCGTTGTGAGGACAGAGCACTGTTGTGAGGGCAGAGCACCGTGGTGGGGACAGAGCACCGTGGTGAGGACAGAGCACCGTGGTGGGGACAGAGCACCGTGGTGAGGGTAGAGCACCGTGGTGGGACAGAGCACCGTGGTGAGGGTAGAGCACCGTGGTGAGGGTAGAGCACCGTGGTGAGGGACAGAGCACCGTGGTGAGGGACAGAGCACCGTGGTGAGGGTAGAGCACCGTGGTGGGGACAGAGCACCGTGGTGAGGACAGAGCACCGTGGTGAGGACAGAGCACCGTGGTGAGGGTAGAGCACCGTGGTGAGGGCAGAGCACCGTGGTGGGGACAGAGCACCGTGGTGGGACAGAGCACCGTGGTGAGGGTAGAGCACCGTGGTGAGGGCAGAGCACCGTGGTGAGGACAGAGCACCGTGGTGAGGGTAGAGCACCGTGGTGAGGACAGAGCACCGTGGTGAGGGCAGAGCACCGTGGTGAGGGACAGAGCACCGTGGTGAGGGTAGAGCACCGTGGTGAGGTAGAGCACCGTGGTGGGGACAGAGCACCGTGTGAGGACAGAGCACCGTGGTGAGGACAGAGCACCGTGGTGAGGGTAGAGCACCGTGGTGAGGACAGAGCACCGTGGTGGGGACAGAGCACCGTGGTGAGGACAGAGCACCGTGGTGAGGACAGAGCACCGTGGTGAGGACAGAGCACCGTGGTGAGGGTAGAGCACCGTGGTGAGGACAGAGCACCGTGGTGAGGGCAGAGCACCGTGGTGGGGACAGAGCACCGTGGTGAGGACAGAGCACCGTGGTGAGGGTAGAGCACCGTGGTGAGGACAGAGCACCGTGGTGAGGGTAGAGCACCGTGGTGAGGACAGAGCACCGTGGTGAGGGCAGAGCACCGTGGTGGGGACAGAGCACCGTGGTGAGGACAGAGCACCGTGGTGAGGGTAGAGCACCGTGGTGAGGGTAGAGCACCGTGGTGAGGACAGAGCACCGTGGTGAGGACAGAGCACCGTGGTGAGGGTAGAGCACCGTGGTGAGGGTAGAGCACCGTGGTGAGGACAGAGCACCGTGGTGAGGGTAGAGCACCGTGGTGAGGGACAGAGCACCGTGGTGAGGGTAGAGCACCGTGGTGAGGGACAGAGCACCGTGGTGAGGGCAGAGCACCGTGGTGAGGACAGAGCAC
>WNGS01022508.1:66972-78889 GCA_020271785.1 Procambarus virginalis
ACACACCACACACACACACAACACAACACACACCACACACACACACACACACACACAGGCTGTTAAAAAGTTGGAGCAACAGGCAGGAGTAAAAGGGAAGGTGCTCCAGTGGATAAGGGAGTACTTAAGCAACAGGAAACAGCGAGTAACGGGAGGGGGGGAGACATCAGAGTGGCGAGATGTCACCAGCGGAGTCCCACAGGGCTCAGTACTTGGACCCATCCTGTTTCTAATATATGTGAACGATCTTCCGGAGGGTATAGACTCATTCCTCTCAATGTTTGCTGATGATGCAAAAATTATGAGAAGAATCAAGACGGATGAAGATAGACAGAGACTACAGGATGACCTGGATAAACTGGAGGAATGGTCTAGAAAATGGCTGCTAAAGTTCAACTCGGGAAAGTGTAAGGTGATGAAATTAGGAGAAGGGAGCAGGAGGCTGAACACAAGGTATCATTTGGGAGGGGAAATCCTGCAAGAGTCAAATAGAGAGAAAGATCTGGGGGTTGATATCACACCGAACCTGTCCCCAGAAGCCCACATTAAAAGAATATCATCAGCGGCATATGCTAGACTGGCCAACATAAGAACTGCCTTTAGAAATTTGTGTAAGGAATCTTTCAGAACCCTGTATACCACTTATGTAAGACCAATCCTGGAGTATGCAGCTCCAGCCTGGAGTCCATACCTAGTTAAACACAAGACAAAGTTAGAGAAGATTCAGCGGTATGCCACCAGGCTCGTCCCGGAACTGAGAGGATTGAGCTACGAGGAAAGGCTAAAGGAGCTGAACCTCACATCCCTGGAAAACAGAAGAGTAAGGGGAGACATGATAACCACCTACAAAATTCTCAGGGGAATTGACAGGGCGGACAAAGACAAACTCTTCACCACGGGTGGGACACGAACAAGGGGACACAGGTGGAAACTTAGTACCCAGATGAGCCACAGAGACGTTAGAAAGAATTTTTTCAGTGTCAGAGTAGTTAATAAATGGAATGCACTAGGAAGTGATGTGGTGGAGGCAGACTCCATACACAGTTTCAAATGTAGATATGATAGAGCCCAGTAGGCTCAGGAATCTGTACACCTGTTGATTGACAGTTGAGAGGCGGGACCAAAGAGCCAAAGCTCAACCCCCGCAAGCACAATTAGGTGAGTACAATTAGGTGAGTACACACACACACACACACACACACACACACACACACACACACACACACACACACACACACACACACAGAGGTCCTTATGGCTCTGCTAGCATGTGGTGGTGCTGGTGGTAAGTGGTCTGTCCTGCTATGTGGTTGGAGGGGGAGGAGGGATGGATAAGACTGACTATGGTAGAGGCAGATATTGACATTAACAACAGTTATGCCTCAACCTTCGAAGAGGTGACCCCATGTGGTCATGTGGTGTCATATGTCGACATTATATGCTGATGAGTATGCTCCACTCTGAAAGCAAGCTACGTGTGGGAATGAGGGGAGAGAGACCCACACTATATACAGAAAACCAGATACAGGTCATTGACACACGCTATTTGCTGCTGAGATGGCCCCTACCGCCAACACAACCCTGTCTGACGTCTAACTAATCACCGTCATTGAACACCAGCGACACAAACAGAATTGGGTGAGAAAGATAAACGTTTCTTTTCCCTACATAATTTAGACATTCTTTTAGAAAAAATATTGGCTCCCTTCACCCACCTGAGCAGGGGGGGGGGCTAATGGGCTCACCTGCTCAGGTGGTGCACGCGGGTCTAGTCACACTTTACACTACTCACCACCACCACCACCCGCTGTTAACCTTATACCCGCCTTACCATCCCCCTCTCTCTCCCCCAACACCTCCCTCTCTCTCCCCCAACACCTCCCTCTCTCTCCCCAACACCTCGCTCTTTCTTCCCCAACACCTCCCTCTCTTCCCCCCAACACCTTCTTTATTCGTTACCTTTCGCTGTAGGTGCTTTGCTTGGATGTACAGAATAAACACTAGTTGAGTTCTGTAGTTTATTGGATAAAGGCAACAAGGTATAGATGCGAGCCTGCCTGCCTACTCTAGTCTCGTGAGAATACTGAGGCCTGCTACGAGAGCGGCAAGTGCCGGCTCTGTGTGGAATGACGCCAGAGGCCTACTGACCTGTGATTGGGTATATCCCAACCATCATACAATTTGAGTATTAACACCACTCGGACATGCTACCAATTCGACGTCCATTGTCGACAAGCACTGGCTAGCTAGGTAGTTACAATGATACTGAAAGGACCTAGGTGGCATTCAATAGTGGCTTATATGTAAAACTGCATAATAAACATTAAAAGAGGATCAGTTTTGTGGGATACTAACACTGCTCGACATGTGCACAAAAAAATTTAACATCATAGGTGAAAATCATGGTAACAATGCTTTAATTTTAATTAATCAAGAGCATTAAGAACATATACATGTCTAAGTATCAGATGTGAACAGTACAACTCATGGTATTGCCTAAAACCAAAATTATTAACATGTGTAAATGGCATGTGGTTGGAAAATAATTAAAGACAATTAACTGGTTTAATAGAACAAACCAGGTTGTTAGGTCCTGACCTAACAACCACAAATGAATTTTAAGATAAGATAATGGAGGAAAGAAAAAAAAATGGTAATGTACAATATATTTACAAGCTATTTACAAGGCCTGGATCGAGAAGGCTAACATCTAGTGATAGCAGTCAGGAATCACTGGCCACAGTGTGGTTGTTAGAACATTAATGGAACTCTTGATGACATGTACTGTAAAAATACAAATGGCAGTAAACTTAACAATGGCATCTGATTTATGACACAAAATAAAGTTAAAAAACTTCATTATACAATATATATAATGGTAATAATAGGACACATGTGGTAGAAATACTGGAAGGGAATTTTGCCAAACAAAAACAGAATAACTACAGAGTGCACTTAAGTATAAATTCTGCAGTTATCTACACCTAGATCGCCCAGATCACTATACAACTCTGGCTCTGAATGAAGGTCAGGAACAGATGAAAATGCATATGACGAACTTTCTTTTTGAGAGGTAAACTTGTGGACATCTAGCCGATGGACTAGTGGTAAGTGCACGGTTGAAACGAAAGATCTAGATCTAAGATTATAAGTACTAGTATGGGGTGGTTGTACATCAAGTGGTCTGTCAACCACAAAAGGTGGTGTCCCAATAGGAGGATCTGTCTGGGTAAGTATTGTCATCTTCCTCATCAGTCTCGTCAACAGTCATTTTAGCCAACTTCACTTGGTCTAAATGTTCTTTTTTAACTCTCCTGTTAACAAATTCTTAAGTCTGTGTGTGTTACCCTTAATGAGCTTGATTACCTTATATGGACACAAAAATTTCTTAGTTAGCTTGTACATAGGGCGAGACCTATGTTGGTTAAGTACCATTACTACAGATCCAACAGTTATCTTACCGGGTCTAGCCCGTGCATTCCTTGCTTGAGTGAACTCGGCTGTTGCCTTGGACAGTTGTTCTCATATTTTCTTGAAAACTAGTTGCATTTGTCTATGCTTTACTTGAACAAAACTATCTATGTTATACAAAGGAATAGGGGGTACGTTAGTCAATTCATTAGGGAGGATCTTATCTGTACCATAATGAATAGTGTGAGGAGTGTCACCTGTAGAAACATTAATCAAAGAATTTATGGCACACTGAATTAAGGGCATGAACTCATCCCAATTACTGTTATCGAAATTCAACGTGACTCTCAAGGCATCTAATACTTTCCTGTTTTTATGCTCTGCTAACCCATTACTTGCTGGGTGATAATGCATAATACTACATTTTTTAATGTTATATAAATCACACAAGCTAGTTAAAATACAATTACTGAATTCTGAACCATTATCTGAGAGGATTACTTTAGGCATACTATATCTACAAATTATTTGGTCATGGAATGCACTTCCTATAGTTTCTGCTGTTTTGTTCGGGATAGAAACTAGTTCACAATACCGTGAAAAATTATCAACTATTAAAAGTGTTTGTGTTTGTTCCCATTTTCTGTTTCTGCAAAATTTGTCAACAAATCCATTGATACTCATTCCCAAGGAGCTTTAGTTGCTGGATACACATGAATTGGATTAGGTCCTGCTATATGTCCCTTGTGCTGTAAGCAGGTTAAACATCTGTCAACATAATGAGCAATCTCCTTAACCATTTTGGCCAAAAATACTTCAATCGATCTTGCTGGAATGTACGGTTCCTTTCTTGGATGTGCACTTGTGGGAGCATCATGGATAATTTTTAACACAGTTGGTACAAGACAGCTGGAACAACTAACTGACAACACTTCCTTGGGGTTGTCCCTAGCTTAACTACTCTACACAGTAAATTGTCTAACATCACTAACTCTTTCAATGGGACTGGAGGTTTTTAAATCGGGCGAGTATCTTGTTTAGTCAAAACTTAATGATGGGTACCCATATGAGGTCTTGTCTCTGTTCCGTTTCGACTACCGTAGCATCTAACGCTGGGTAATTTAACTGAATTGCAGCTACGTGTCGAGAAAACGCATTGGCTACAACATTTTGCTTTCATGGAATATAACCAATGTGGGATTGAACTCTTGAATTGTGAGCAAATATCTAGCAAACTTTCCAACTGGATTCTTACTCTTGATTAAAGGAATTAATGGTTTGTGATCTGTAAGAACATGAACTTGAGTAATTATAAATTGTATCCCTGAAATGCTTAAGAGCCTATACAACTGCTAAAGCTTCATGTTTTGTTGCAATATAATTTTTCTCTACTTTAGATAATGTACGGCTTGCATAAGCTATTGCGTGATCTCTGTGACTTACTGTTTGAAAAAATGCAGCACCTAAGTCTATGTCACCAGCATCTGTAACCAGCGTAAAAGGTTTAGAAAAATCTGGATACCCAAGGACAGGTTACGAGATCAAGGCCGCTTTGAGCTTTTTAAAGACTGGTCCTGGGCTTCTCCCCAAACAAAGGGTTCATCTTTACTTTGCAACTTGTAAAGTGGAGCTGCTATAATAGAGAATCCAGCAATAAATGAACGATAAAATCCTACAAGACCTGTAAACTGTCTCACAGCTTCTGCGGTGTGAGGCGTTGGAAAATTACTGGCAGCTATAATTTTTTATTCATACAATGTCATGCCTGAAGGTGTAACTGTATGAACCACGAAATTTATCTTCTCCTTTAAAAATGAACACTTCACAAGTTTTACTTTTAAATTAGCTTCTGCGAGCTTTGCAAGTACTTTCTCAAGGTTCTGAAAATGAGTCTGAACATCTTGGGACATGAATATGAGATCATCAAGGTAAACTAGAAGAGTACTTCCTGTCTATTTATGAAATAAATTCGTCATGAGCCGTGAAAAGGTTATTGGACTACCCCGCAAACTTAATGGTATTCTTTTGAAATGAAAATGACCATTTGGAGTACTAAAGGCTGTCAACTGTTTACTTTCCTCATCAATGGTGATTTGCCAAAATCCCTGCAACAAATCTAATGTTGAGAATACTTTGTTTCGACCTATACTTTGCAACAAATCATTTTGGACTGGAATTTGGAAAGGATCAGGTATAGTTACTCTGTTAAGCTTCCGATAATCGATTACAGGTCTCCAAGTCTCATCTCGCTTTGGTACAAGAATCAATGGAGCATTCCATGGTGAATTACTCGACTCAATTACATTACTCTATAACATTTCCTCTATGAGTCTATCGGCTTCTGCTCTCTGAGAATGAGGTAGATGGTAAGCTAGTACATAAATAGGCATAGTTCCTTGTTCAAGGGGAATTTTATGAGTAATAAGAGTAAGACCAAACTTTTCTCCTGGTAGAGCAACAACGGCTCTGTTCCTGTTCAAAAATTTCCAAAAGTTGAACCACGGAATCAGGGAAATCAGTAGGACTGAGGTGTAGCGCTTGCACCTCTGGCCGAGATCCTTGTTCTCCTGGTGTGAGTGTACAAACAGTATGTTCCACAGAGAGACCGTCCACGACTCGCACCGGTAACTAGTAATTGGCAAAATATATAACATGGGTGCCAGACTGGAGATGGATGTCGGCATTACTAGTGTTTGCAATATACAATGTAACGGTACCATCCTGCACTGTGTGACAGGAGGGGTCAACAATCGTACCGTTCACTTTACACGTTTCACTTTCCGCAATGACATCCGATATCTCAGGCACTCCCTGATCCTTAACTCTTACTCTGGTGAGAGAATGAGAGTGCAGCACAGTGTTAGTAGCTGTGGAACCACTGGCTTCAGAGATGGAAGCTGCCAAGCGAGCAAGACAACGAGAATCCGTTAGGACATACCCCCTCCCGAGGGTCTCGATACTCACTCTCCTTAACAACTGCAAGACTACAATGCTTCAATCGAGTGCCCATTTTCTCAGGTATGCTACTGTAACAAGGATCTGACAAACCTATGCTAGCAAGTCGGGTGTCGACAAAATTAACGTAGTCTGATTGAAAGTTACACTCATGCCCTGTCGATACATGCTACACAAGGGTATGATGTGGTCTTTGATACCAATGTTCCAACAATGGGGACACAATGCAATTTTTTCATCAATCATGGTGTGCAAACCTAGGAGAATGGCACTAGAAAAATGGATACTGTCAATAACTAAACATGTTATAGACAAAGTGACGTCATCTAACTTGAGTGGGAGGTCAATTTCCCCCAGAACTTTTACTGTATTTCCTGAGACACCTCTTAGAAAAGGTATGGGTGACTTTCTTACTGTAGCAGGATGCTTACTTGCAATATCTCTAAGAGATGAGCGCTTGACAATATTAATTTTTGCACCCGAGTCAAGAAAAACTTTTAAAACTCTACCATGGACAATGGCTGAGACAAGGGGACATTACTTGAGACTGGGCAAGTTACTATTTGCGACTTATGTTGCCTAGGATATCTGCGTCTCATCTGGGTCAAATTCACTGTGGTTCCATCAACATCTACAACTGGGCTAGAGTCAGTATCCTCCTCTGTCAAGTGTCCAAATCTATTTTGGGTAGCCACTGAGTACACAGGGAGGGCACTAGGACTGGCTAACTTGAATTGGTTAGCAGATGGCTTTGGGAGTTTCCCAATGACATGGAGTGAACATTCTGAACTCTAGCATTCTGTGACCAAGTATTAAAATTCGACGTTGTATTATAGCTGGGCTGGGAGTTGTAATTACGTGAGTTCTGATAATGTCTTGGACGCTGCGCGCCTCGCCAAGACAGACCGTGGGAGCTACGAGGTGGGGATGTCTTTTGCCTAGCTCTACAATCCACAGTGTGGTGACCAACTTGTTTGATAACTGCAATATGGGAACCTATGGTTATTAGTCTGATGAGGGGACCCGAGAGAATTGTCTAGGGGGTGATGATCTAGAAGCGGACCAACAGTCCCTTGCAAGGTGGTTAGTCTTACCACAATGCCAACATGAGGGAGTGGATGGCTATGGGCTATGGCATCTCCGCAGCTTATGAGAAGGGGAATTTAACTGCGGGCTACGACCATGGGTGCAGTTCTGTGTCCAAGAGTTTTGAAAGTTTGTGGGAGGATGCTGATGGCTTGTTACTACATTCCCAATGTCAGAGGATGACAATAGTTGAGCACTTCAGGGAGCTAGTTTGTCGGTGGCATTGTTAATAACCTTAAACGCTTCACCAATTTTATGTTTAACTCCAAAATTTTTGTTTGATGATGGCTTTGGTATGCTCCAGGGCAAAATGCATTAAAGTACCAAATGCTTTCATTTTGGCCATAGCCTCCAGAGTCAGCATTTTGTCTTTATCCACCCATGAGGAACTAATCGTAGCAGTCTCCAAGGCATACAGATACTGATTGAGACGGCTAGTAAACGCATTAAAAGATTCACCAGGGTGCATGGTGATATTGGCAATTTTTTTTACTAGCCTGTATGGGTCGGCAAAAGAAATCCTTAAATTCAGACCAAGACTGGAGGCTAACAATAGCTTTCTCATCTACCACAAAACGTGCATCATCTTTGGTTGTGTCAACGGCTGACCGAGCAATTACCAAATATTCGGCATCAGTAGGCTCAGAAAAACAGGCCTTGGTTTTTGTCTCAACCTTGCTAAACCAGAACTCTAACAAGCGGGATTCGCCAGAAAAATGTGGAATAGTCATTTCCTGAGCTGACCTCTGGAGAGTAGTAAGAGCAATTGTTCCAGTTGAGTCAGAAGGAGCTGCAACGGTGGTAGGGAAGTCACTACCGAGGAAGTGACAGTTGAACGCAAATTATAATTGAGTGCACTAGGTATAGGAAATAGAGTACACACAAAAAAAATAAAACACTCAAAAAAAATATCAAACTTGGCTAAAGTAAGGAAATGACAGTATTCAAATTATTAAATTGTACTAGGCAAGAAAATAATTAAAAACAAGCAAAATTGTGAATTAAATTAGCAATCTGGAATGAATATGGCTGGAATTAGAGGAATGTAAATTAATTAAACCAGGCTTAGCATAGCAATTTAGAATAAAAACTGGAAAGTGCAATTGCAAAATTTCATGATTCAGCACAACAGGTGGCAACACAAGAAATATGGGTTTAGCACAGACAAACTGGACACACATATATGTGTAACATGCTATGCAAATTTGAAATAAATTGCCGAAAGAATAACTTCCCAATTTAGGTCTTGAGAAATATAAAAAAAATCAATTTTCTATTGTCTGTGGAAATATAAAAAAAATCTATTGTATGTGGATATATAAAAAAAATGCTATTGTGCAAATAAACTGCTAAAAAAACAATTATTTCTTACTTCTCTGAACTTTGAATTTACTAATAACACTATTAACACAATTAATGACCAATAGAATAACTGTGAGAAGCAGGAAATGTTGAAATGACTCGGGGAAACTGTGTGAGTGGAATAATGAGCCAGCTCCAACATGTAACACGTCACTGAATGGTTAATACATGTGATGTTGTGGATATTATTATGTAAATCACTGTTAGAACATGGCACAGAAGCCTCATCTATCAATTACTTATCTCGGGAGTGCAATTAATAAGCGTCACCAGAACCGAAGGCACGTCCGAGACACAGGCACCATCAGGCACATGGACCTCCGCCACCACGAACCGCGTGTGAGGGGATGGTTCACCAGCTCACTTACAATAGTGCTCTTATGCCTGTGGGAGGCCAGTACACTTGTTAAGTGCACTTGTTAAGTGTGCGGACTTAACTTTGGTAACCAGCAACTGAAACGTCTAGTGTTTGGGCTTACGTGAGAGCCCCAGTCACCAGCAGTCCAGAAATGTTACCGTGGCCGTGGTAGCATGTCTGTGGACAGAGATATAGCCAATAGCATCTCTCATTGTATAGCTAGGGCGAGACTCTAGTTTGCGCGGGAAACAGTTAGGCCTGGCGTGGGTAGCTGCGGGCCACCCGCGCGCGAGCCACTTGAGGCGTCGCCATGGAAACAGATGCCATCTTAGTAAACATCTTGAGCCGCCATGTTGGTCGGCCATCTTGGAGTTGCCCTAGGGGCTATGCTACACCGTCGCTGATTGGAGGAGAGGGGTAGGCCCCAGTATGCCTTCCTCTCATTGGTTATTCCGAGGAATACGCGGGAATCAACGGTGTGAGCGTCATTCTGGAGGAGCCATCACCCTGTCAAGACGCTCCTATGCTCAATTCGGCCAAATTGAGTATATTGCGTCGTGGTGGTTCAACAACTCAGCTGTTTCAACTCCTGCTTCAATCTACTACAGCGGTCGTCACAGAATCCGGCCGTAGTCGTCGCTTGGAGGGGAATGGACATTGTGAACAGCGAGTGAAGAGAAGATCTTATCTGGGATCGTGGGGTAACGTGCATACGAGCAGTAACAGACTCGTAGATCCCATACCAGTGATGATTAGACTTGCTAGTGCTCTGTAGCAGTCGATGGGAACGGGGAAATAAGTGTTAGTGCTTTAAGGCAGATTTCCCATGTTTGTTTAAGACGATATCATTGTGCGCGTCACCTGTGTACGAACGCTTCACTTACCGGTGGGTCGAGGGTACGAAACAAGCCGTGTTGTGGGAGGGTTCGGTGCGCGCCATTGTACGAACGATACCGCGGAGGTACCAACCAGCCAGCCACCCATAGCGGGGTGCCTGATGTATGGGAATGGTGTGTGTAAGCCGGCAGTATGAATGTAAGTACCTATGTGTGTATTTCTGGTGATTAGTAGTCTCTAAAGCTTGAATTCGAGGTCAAGTGTTCCGTCGCATTGTCACGCAGCACCTGTAGGTGAAGTGAAGTGTGGGCGAGGAGATAATCACCCTTGTTGTCATCTCGTCAGTCCTGAGGGACGTGCGTCTTGTGAGCACAGACGTATACAGAGTGTGTGTGTGTGTGGGTACACACGGGAACAGAGTATATACATAGATTAGCCAAGGACTGAGAGGATGTCCATGTAATAATTATATTATTCCATTGTGGTAATTATTCATTCTTGATCGTCCGTGGGACGGAGTGATATCATTTCATGTGTAGTCTTGCAGGTGTGGAATTTCAACACTGAGCGCTCAGGTATGTGGTAACGTCAGTGATTCCTGGCATGATTATTGTGGAGTGGCCCACAGTGTGGTTAATTAATTATTTGTATTGTTCCCAGGGGCCGTGAGAAGTGTGATTATATATACATATTGTGGTTGCAGTATTAACGTAATTTTGGTAGAATTTGGTGAGTGACGAGGCTGTCGGGAGTGACAGCCCTCGCTCTGTCGAGTAACGTAAAACTCGGGAGTGTTTATTCGGCATGCGTGATCGATAAATCACTCACCCATGTGATTTAGGAGTGCGAGATCTCCTTAGTGTTCCCAATAACGTTTGATAGCTGTAGGCTACATGTGTCAGCAGTAATTGTATATATATATATATATAATCGTAGTGTCACGGTGCCCAGTGTTATTGTGTTATTTACTGTGTGGTTATTGCAAATTTGGGACCTATGTTCTAGGGGTTATTGAGAGCACTGGGGTCATTTGCAACAGTAAATAAGTAAGTGTTGAGCAGTATTCTAATACTTGGAAATTAGAGTACTTGCAGTGTGTGTTGTTGCAAAGGGGTTGTCATTGTTAGTGATTGTTGCTAGAGTTGAGCAATCACCGTGGGTAACTGCAGTTCAGTAAAGTCATTGTGGGGGCAGTGTTCTAGAGGGTTCATGTCCTGTATGTTATTTTACTAGGTTCTGCAGTATTGTCATTGCAACCGGATTGTAACGTAAATCACTGTGATTTGTTAGTGTGATTTGACATTGTCGTGGGTGAACTCGGCTGTAGACGAGTACTTGGATATACATATATTCTCCTGTTTATCTGGTAGGACATCGAAGTCCAGTATTCAGTGAGGTGATTGCGAGGCAATTAATATAACGTAACCGAGGGAACGCCCATTGCTTAAGAGAATTTGTTCTTTTACAATATGAGTAACGTAGAATACGTTTGGGTTAATTTACTTTCCTGCAAGCAGCTACGGTAGTCTCAAGGAGCCTAGCCACCAGCCAGATAAGAATTAGAGTATTGTCTGTCGTAATTAACGGTCAGTGGGCCGGGTAATTGACGTGTTTCAGGAAGTCAAAGTAATTAATCTCGATCCTTGTTGATCGACTCACACGAAGGCTACATTGTTCCATTAACGTAACGTCGTTATTTATGTCCGGAAGTACCGGCACTTGATTGACTCGTGGGAAGAGTAACGTCATTTAGAATAACGTAAACGTGGTGCCTAATTACTGTTATTAGCCACCTGAATTGGTCTGAGTATGGAAGGCTCAGACGGAATTCATACCTTAATGTAAATTGCTGAGCCAGTGTGAAGGTTGCGTATTTAACTGTTTAATTATTGATCTTGAGGATAGTAA
>WNGS01022509.1:0-14761 GCA_020271785.1 Procambarus virginalis
ACTGGTGGTGGTACTGGTACTGTTGGTGGTGGTGGTGGTGGTGGTGGTACTGGTGGTGGTGGTACTGGTGGTGGTACTGGTACTGGTGGTGGTGGTGGTGGTGGTGGTGGTACTGGTGGTGGTGGTACTGGTGGTGGTACTGGTACTGGTGGTGGTGGTGGTACTGGTGGTGGTGGTGGTACTGGTGGTGGTGGTACTGGTGGTGGTACTGGTACTGGTACTGGTGGTGGTACTGGTGGTGGTGGTGGTACTGGTGGTGGTGGTGGTGGTGGTGGTGGTACTGGTGGTGGTACTGGTGGTGGTACTGGTGGTGGTACTGGTGGTGGTACTGGTGGTGGTGGTGGTGGTGGTGGTGGTGGTGGTGGTGGTGGTGGTGGTACTGGTGGTGGTACTGGTGGTGGTACTGGTAGTGGTGGTGGTGGTGGTGGTGGTGGTGGTGGTGGTACTGGTGGTGGTACTGGTGGTGGTACTGGTGGTGGTGGTGGTGGTGGTGGTGGTGGTGGTGGTGGTGGTGGTACTGGTGGTGGTGGTACTGGTGGTGGTACTGGTACTGGTGGTGGTGGTGGTGGTGGTGGTGGTACTGGTGGTGGTGGTACTGGTGGTGGTACTGGTACTGGTGGTGGTGGTGGTACTGGTGGTGGTGGTGGTACTGGTGGTGGTGGTACTGGTGGTGGTACTGGTACTGGTACTGGTGGTGGTACTGGTGGTGGTGGTGGTACTGGTGGTGGTGGTGGCGAGGATCAATACCGAGCGAGAGTAGCCACCACCCGCCCTCCTCCTCCAGCACCGCGGCGGCTGGCGGCATAACCACCGCCTTCACTCACACGCTCCACAAGAGTAATTGTCAGTGCCACTCCAGTACTCACTCACCCTCCACCTCTTTATTGATCTTATCAACTTGGTGAGACTCTTGAACGTGGCAGCCAGGCTGTTGTTGCTGTCTTACTGCACCATGTGCACTCTCACCGTCTACACACATAGAGTCAATTCTCGAACACACACACACACACACACACACACACACACACACACACACCACACACACACACACACACACACACACACACACACACACACACACACACACACACACACACACACACACACACACACAAGCAAAGACTCAGCCTAAATTGCTGCATAGCCACATCAGGAGAAAAACAACAGTAAAGGAACAGGTTATGGAATTAAGGATAGGGGCGGAAGGATTCACTACAAGCGACAAGGAAGTATGTGAGGAGTTGAATAAGAAATTCCAGGAGGTCTTCACCTTAGAGCAAGGAGAAATCCCAGAGATAAGAGCGGGAATAGCTAACCAGGAACCACTGGAAGAATTTGAGATTACCAGCGGGGAAGTAAGGAAGTGTTTACTAGAGTTGGATGTGACAAAGGCTATAGGCCCAGATGGAATCTCCCTTGGATACTAAAGGAAGGAGCAGAAGCACTGTGCCTCCCACTCTCCATAGTGTATAACAAATCACTGGCAACAGGGGAACTGCCAGAAATTTGGAAAACAGCTAACGTAGTCCCGATATACAAGAAAGGGGATAGACAGGAGGCACTGAACTACAGGCCAGTGTCCCTAACCTGCATATCATGCAAGCTGATGGAGAAGATTGTGCGAAGAAAGCTAGTGGAACACCTGGAGCGAAAGAACTTTGTAACACAGCATCAACATGGATTCAGGGATGGCAGGTCCTGCCTCACAGGGTTACTTGAATTCTACGACCAGGCAACAAAAATTAGGCAAGAGAGAGAAGGGTGGGCAGACTGCATATTTTTGGATTGTCAGAAAGCCTTTGATACAGTGCCACACAAGAGGCTAGTGAAAAAGCTGGAGATGCAGGCTGGAGTGAAAGGGAAGGTACTCCGTTGGATACAGGAGTACCTAAGCAACAGGAGACAACGAGTCAGTGTGAGGGGTGAGGTCTCAGATTGGCGAGACGTTACGAGTGGAGTCCCGCAGGGGTCAGTCCTTGGACCTATACTGTTTCTGATATATGTAAATGATCTCCCAGAGGGTATAGAATCGTTTCTCTCAATGTTTGCCGATGATGCAAAAATTATGAGGATTGAAACGGAGGACGATAGTAGGAGGCTACAGGATGACCTAGACAGACTGAGTGAATGGTCCAACAAATGGCTGTTGAAGTTCAACCCGAGTAAATGCAAAGTAATGAAACTAGGCAGTGGAAACAGGAGGCCAGACACAGGATACAGAATAGGAGATGAAGTACTTAATGAAACGACAGAGAGAAAGATCTAGGAGTTGATATCACACCAAACCTGTCTCCTGAAGCCCACATAAAAAGAATAACGTCTGCGGCATATGCGAGGCTGGCTAACATCAGAACAGCGTTCAGGAACCTGTGTAAGGAATCATTCAGAATCTTGTACACCACATATGTAAGACCAATCCTGGAGTATGCGGCCCCAGCATGGAGCCCGTACCTTGTCAAGCACAAGACGAAGCTGGAAAAAGTCCAAAGGTATGCCACTAGACTAGTCCCAGAACTAAGAGGCATGAGTTACGAGGAAAGGCTGCGGGAAATGCACCTTACGACACTGGAAGACAGAAGAGTAAGGGGAGACATGATCACAACCTACAAAATCCTCAGAGGAATCGACCGGGTAAACAAGGATAAACTATTCAACACTGGTGGGACGCGAACAAGGGGACACAGGTGGAAACTGAGTACCCACATGAGCCACAGAGACGTTAGAAGGAACTTTTTCAGTGTCAGAGTAGTTAACGGATGGAATGCATTAGGCAGTGATGTGGTGGAGGCTGACTCCATACACAGTTTAAATGTAGATATGATAGAGCCCAGTAGGCTCAGGAATCTGTACACCAGTTGATTGACAGTTGAGAGGCGGGACCAAAGAGCCAAAGCTCAACCCCGCAAGCACAAATAGGTGAGTACAAATAGGTGAGTACACACACACACACACACACACACACACACACACACACACACACACACACACACACACACACACCAACACACACACACACACACACACATACACACAAACACACACACACACACACACAAGGGCAGATAAAGTCAGATTATTAACACAAGGGGCACACGCACAAGGGAACACAGGTGGAAATTGAGTGCCCAAATGAGCCACAGAGATATTAGAAAAAATGTTTTCAGTGTCAGAGTAGTTGACAAATGGAATGCATTAGGAAGTGATGTGGTGGAGGCTGACTCTAAATCCAGCTTCAGGTGTAGATATGATAGGGCCTAGTAGGCTCTGGAACCTGTACATTAGTTGATTGGCAGTTGAGAGGCGGGACCAAAGAGCCAGAGCTCAACCCCTGCAAGCACAACTAGGTAAGTGCACACATGCACACACACACGCACCAACATTTGCTCATCATGGGGGACTTGCGATCATGGAAGGATAGACTGGGAAAAGCAAGGAACCGCATGGAGGTGAGGAAATATGGAGAGCGAAACTGTTGGATGTAGAAACAAAAAACTTTTGAAGTCAGCATGTCAGGGACCCACAAGAATGAGAGGCAACGATGAACCAACGAGACTCGACCTAGTCTTCACTCTGAATGACTCAGACATAAGGGAAATCAGTTTTGAAGCCCCCGTGGGAATGAGTGATCACAGTGTACTGATGTTTGAGTACCTGCTCGAAGTAAGGCTAAGGTACTCAAGGAAGGAGCCCAGAAAACAAAAGGCTGGCATTCCAGAAGGGAAACAATGAAGAGATAAGAAAATTCCTAACAGATATAACATGGGAAACAGAGCTTGAAGGAAAGACGGCACAAGGCATGATGGACTACATCACGCAGAAGTGTAAGGAGGCAGCAGACAAGTTCGTCCCAGTCCAAAAGAAAAAATGAAATGCAAACAAGAAACCCATAGTTTAATCATACATGTAAGCTAGCAAGGCAACTAAATACTAGGGCATAGAGAAACTGTAGAAATAACAGGACACTAGAGAGCAGAGAGAGAGATACAAAAGAGCCAGGAATGAATACAACAGGGTGAGAAGAGAGGCAGAGCGACACTATGGAAATGACATAGCGAGCAAGGCAAAGACTAAACCTAAATTGCTGCACAGGCACATCAGAAGGAAAGCAACAGTGAAGGAACAGGTAATGAAATTGAGGAGAGGAGCAGAGAGATTCACTACAAACGACAATTAGGTGTGCAAACAACTCAATAAGAAATTCCAGAAGGTTTTCACAGTCGAGCAAGGAGAAGTCCCAGAGATAAGAGAGGGAATATCTAACCAGATACCATTAGAAGAGTTTGTGAATACCAGTGGGGAGGTGAGGAAGCATTTGCTAGATTTGGATGTGACAAAGGCTATAGACCCGGGTGGAATCTCACCATGGATACTAAAGGAAGGAGCAGAAGCTCTGTGCCTGCCACTCTCCATGGTGTACAACAAATCACTGGTAACAAGTGAACTGCCAAAAATTTGGAAGACGGCCAATGTAGTTCAGATATACAAGAATGGTGATAAACAAGAGGCACTGAACTACAGGCTAGTGTCCCTAACTTGCATACCATGCAAGATGATGGAGAAGATTGTGTGAAAAAACTAGTGGAATATCTGGAAGGAGAGAACTTTGTAACACAACATCAGCATGGGTTCTGGGATGGCAATTCATGCCTCATAAAATTAATTGAATTCTATGACCAGGCAACACAAACCAGGCAATATAGGGAGGGGTGGGCAGACTACATATTTTTGGATAGCCAGAAAACCTTTGACACATTATCACATAAGAGTCTAGTGCACAAGCTGGAGATGAAGGCAGGAGTGAAAAGTAAGGTACTCCACTGGATAAGGGATTACCTAAACATGTGTCTCATTCTTCAACTGCTTTTGTAATCTTTGTAGTCGCTGTGGAATTTGAATCTAATGCAGCTGCTGTCGTTGGATTAATGGTGAGTTTGATGCGCAGGGCTTCAGTTGCTTCACATTCCAGTAAGTAATGCAATAGTGGCGTCTCTGCTTCTGTTCCATAGATATGACATTCTTTAACTATTGGGTTTATTACCTCCCAGCAACACTTTTAACCAAGTCTGAGTCTGTATATGGCTACTGCAATGTCTCTGGATGTCTTTTTGCCAGGCTTAAAAGAGTAGTGAGTAACCAGTGGCTTGATCGTACCACATCGCAGTGGATCTTCCTTCCGCTACTTTGGCTCTGTGGCGACTTTTGATAGTTAGGAGTATTTTCTTCTTGATTTGCTCCTTAATCTGTGAAAAACTTGGAGGTATTTTAACCTTTACAACAGGTAGAGCAGTGGCAGTTTTTGCTAGTGAGTCTGCCTTTGCATTACCATCTATGCTAATGTGACTTGGTATCCAATTCTGGGTGATTGAAAGCTTTAGATTGTGGGCTTGTTTTCCTATCTGTAGGATTTCTGTGAGGAGTTGTAAATTATCTCTGTGCTAGCTGGATAACAATGCCTAAAGAGAAGATGTAGAGTCAGTATAAATGATGACATCATGTAAGTAATTTTCAAATGTGTAATTTATGGCCTCCCTCATGCCATATAATTCTGTTTGCAATGTTCAGCACCCAGGGAGTTTCGCCCTGAGGAGCCGTGGAGTGCGGACATGTCCTGGCCTCCGTGACTGCTGGGGTTGTTAGCTGTTTGGTCGCCAGGTGGTGGGGCGTCACTCCCCACCCAGTGTGGTTGCCTGCCTGGCTCAATGCTGACGTGGCTGTTTTTGACATGGGGGGGCCTTGCGATTCCTCCTGTTTTGCGGGTGAATTCAGTGGGGCTAGAGTTCTCGTGTAAGGCTGGTTATCCAGCCATTGAGTTAGTAATGTGCGACATGCTACGTGTCCCAGTGGAGGCAGTGTATGGAGTTGAACTTGTTACGGCCCACCGGGTGATTATCAAGTTCATGCGGGAGGAGGAGTATTGGGACTTTCTCCTGCGGTACGAAGGGCGTTCGTTGCAGTTGCCGGATGGCGCCGGCTCTGTTACAGTCTCGGACCGAAGTGGTGCCCTGACGTATGTCAGTGTACACGGTGCACCCCTGGAGTTCCCTGAAGATCTTCTTCGGCGCTTCTTCGGGAGGTATGGTGCAGTCATCAGTGTGTGGGTGAACACGCTTTCCTCGGGGAAGTATGCTGGGAAGCAGACGAACGTCCGTACCTTAGGTATGCGCCTGCGATCGGATATCCCATCTTCTGTCCGGCTGCTGGGTTACTACGTTCGGGTGTACTATGCCCGGCAGCCCCGTACCTGTTTCCGGTGTGGCCAGTTAGGACATCAGGCTGCCGGGTGCTCTGCGGCCCCTACTGCACCTGTTAACTTGTTTCGGGAAGAGGATTTCCCGCCACTCCCTCAAGGCGTGGATTCCGGTGATGAAGAGGGGCATGTCCCATTCGCTGCTGATGCGGCCCCCCCTGCGTCACCCGACATGCCCTCGGTGGTTGTTGTCCCTCTGCAGAGTGTTCCGGTGGCTCCTGTCACTGGTCCCTTCGCTGTGCCAGTTGCTCCCGAGGGTCTCCCGGATGGTCTCTGTGAGTCGTCTTCGTCTACCTCGTCTCCTGCTGCTGCGCCTGGTCCTGCACCCTCGCCAGGTGTTTCGGCTGTGCTGGGTGTTGGGGGGGATGCGGAGCATCCTGTTGTGTGCGGCCCAGTTCCACATGTGGTTGAGGCTGCTGCCGTACTGCGTCTGGCGTCGGTACGCCCGGTTCATGAGGCCCGTGGTTCTGGGTCCGCCTATGGCTGTGAGGATGTGCGGCCCGTGCCCAAGCATTCCAGGCGTTCTGCTACTGATTGGGCTGATGTGGTGGACTACGACGCAGGTGGAGCTTCGGGCGATGATGTGGTGATTCCGGGTGCTTCACGCTCTACGTCGCTGGTGGTGGCTGACGTCCATGTGTCTGCTATTGACGATGGTTGTGCGTCTGATTTACCTCCTGTTCTTTCTCCTGCAGAAGGTTCTCCGCAGTGGGGGGTGGTCGCTCCTCCAGACGTGGGTGGTGTGGATTCTGGTGCAAGCCGCGGCATCAAGCTGGTGCTGAAGAAGGATACCAAGCGTCGGGGGTCCCAGCAGGTACAACGTTCGGTGGTTGCCTCAGGGCTCTGTGAGGAAGCCGAGGAGGCTCCCAGTGCGATGCCCATTGCCCGGCCTCGTGGGAAGGTGCCTCTCCCTGTCATCCTGGCCTCTGGAGTGGCGGTTGATGATCAGCATCCTTTGCGGTTTCAAGTTGATGACCGCTTGCGTCCTGTTCTGTGGTGCCCTTCTTCCGTCTGGGTTCGACGGGCTCGGTGTTTTGTTGTGGGTGTGCCGGAGTCAATGCCTGATCCACGTACGGTTCGTGATGACCCTATTTCGGAGGACGTCATGTTACTTTGGGAGGCGTATTGTACTCGCTTCCCACCGGCGGAGTGGCCGGATAAGTATGAGAAATTTGAGTAGTCTGTGTGCTTGAACCTGTGGTTTGTTTGTACTGTGTTGTACCTATTGTGCGCCCTTCAGGCCGGTGTTTTGTTGTATTTCTTTTATTTCCGGTATTGTTTCTTTTATTGTATCATTATGTTTCTGTTCATTGTTGTTTTTGTTGTAGGCCCTTCAGGTCGGTGTTTTAGTGTCTTTGTAAAATTTGTATGAAGTTGTATTGTTTTGTTTTGTGCTGAAGTGTTTGGCTTTGTTTCATGATGCACTTTGATGTTTTATTCTCGGTCCTTCAGGCCAGCGCATGTATGTTGTTGTGTTTGTGCCTGTTTTGTTTTCAGGTGTGCGTGTTTTGCTTGTTTATTTTTATTGTTTATTTTTATTGTTGATTTTTATTGTTTGTTTTGGCCTCGCCCTTTGTTATGGGGCGGGTGGTTTGGTGTGTGTTTTTTATTTCTGTATTGTTTGTGCTGTGCGTTTGACCTGGTGTTTTATATTGCTATTACCTATTGTATGTGTTTGTCCTTTATGTTTTGTTTGGACTGTATTGTGTTTGTCCTGTTATGTTTCCTGTTATGCCTCTTAATGTATGGTTTGTTTTTTCTGGGGGTTTTGTTTTGTGATGTTTCTGTGTTTGCTAGTTTGCCATTGTATTATGTTTTGTGCTTTGTTGTATGTTTATTTTTCTATGCTTTTCTCGTGTGTGTGTTTTGTTGTGCTTTGCTGTCGGCCCTTCTGGCCGGTGGTCTATTGTTTTCCTTTGTTCTGTATTTTGTATTGTTTTTATTGTATTTAAATTGCATGCTTTGCATGTAAAAAAATTAAAAAAAAAAATGTTCAGCACCCACTATTCATGCTCCAGTAAGCTTCATGGTTGATAGTGTAAACTGCTGCCCCAGCAGAACCTCTTTCTTGATCAACTGATCCATCTGTGAGTTGCGTGGTGAACACCAGCCAGGTCGGACGTTCATGAGGTCTCTCCGCACCTGGTTAGTGTTTACGTTGGGTGATTGCTGGTTTGCCCTGCTGGTGGTGGTTTGCCACTGACAGGGTGACGTTTGGCTTAGCCATGGGGACTTCTCGCCCCCCAGTGAAGAGGACATTATCGGCTGGTCTGGCATTTACGGTGCCGAAGGACCATCCATTGGTTGGTATCGCCCTGGTGGACGTGCTACATGTGCAGCTGTCGGACCTCGTGGGCGTCCAGCTGCTTCAGGGCCACCGTAATAAGTTCCACCTCCAGTGGGGGTTGCCCCTAATGATGAGGACCTCGTCATGGTGTTGCAGAAAGATGTGCACCTGGGAGCCTCAGCTCTTGTGCCCAGTGCTGGGATCGATGCCGCGCCTGCGTCCCCTGCGGTTTCCCCTCCATCATTGTCCCGGTCTGGGGGAAGCCTAGTCCCGGCTGCCGGGGTCGAGACCTGTGAGGGTCAGGTGTTGGGCCCTTATCGGTATGCCCGGGTGCTCCCGATCCCATGGTGCTCATCCACTGTCTGGGTGTCGCGGGTGAAGGAGTTTGTTTATAGGGTTTCGGATACGATGTCTCAGCCTAAGGCACCGCCTGGTGGCCGGGTGTCCCCTGACACGTGGGTGATCTGGGACGCGTACTGCTTGCGCTTTCCGATATACAAGTTCCCGGAGAAATATTTGTAGATGTCTTGCACACACCGCTACGCCGTACGTGGATCAGCTGCCGCCATGAACTCGATATCCGCCTTACAGTGTGGCGAGTCTCCCTCTAACATCCACCTCTGTTTTCGTCGCCAATCCTCTATCTACGACCTGACGCAACTAACACTTTTGACTTTCTTCTCCTCAACGTCAACGCGTCTCCCAACATCTGCCCTGGTTCAGTCATCGAAAGGGTAAGCCCTTCATGCAAACTGCACCTACTCTCAAGAAGAATAAGATCCATCTGTGAAGATGTGAGTGGTTGTAGGTCTAGAGATGGTTTCCATTTGTTGTTCTACGACTGCTTTGAGCCTCTGCTAGTCACATGCTGCTTTTTTATCCTCGAATGATTATCTTTAGACTCGATTCTTCCCATGGAGGAGGCTGCTGAAAGTGATGATATGGTCTATCTTCCCCTTTGTTTTTAATGGACCATTGATGTGAGGTTTTTTTCTTTGATGTAATCAAAAGAAATGATTCCTATTGATATTACGTTAATCGTAACTACCTCGCAAGAGAGGCAGACCTTAAACAGCAAGAACTGCCACAGGCAGATGTTTAACTTAAAGCCTAAGATCATAGGACAAGCGGAAGCAAACCGCCAGGTGCCACCACACGGGTGAAACCTGTCACTTAGGTCGTTGGCTCCTCCTAGTTAAAAACTAATAGAGGGTAGCCGATGGATTCTCACTCCAAATTTGCAAATTTGATGTGTGATGCTGTGCAATGGACTCTAGCTTTAGATATAGACTTAATTGACATAAACAAAGCGTTGCAGAACATGAAATGTGGGACAATAATCTGGGAGGTTTGACTTAAACGACCGTCTTCTAGAAACATAACAATTTATTCAATAAAACTAGAACTACTACAACATCGACTTTACGTTACTTTACTGTCACTCCAGTGGCACATTCAAGAACAGCTATTCAACAGCCTAATGGACCTACGGGATCCTTCCCGTCGTCGCTGACTGAACAATGACACTAACTGAACAGAGTGGTGCCCACTGGTGACGCAAGCTTGCAATCAATATTGTCACGGCTTCACGGTGAACAAATACTATAATCACAAAACTTGTGGCACTCGCTGCTCTACCAACGAGGTACCAAGTAACAACAAGGCGGTTAATCCAAGAATGATTACCCTTATAAAATCTTACGTTAACACTTGTCTTTCAAGACAACGACAACAAAAGTTACTCTTAACTGAATTTAAACAATTACGTTAATTCACCGTCTACAGTGATCAGCAACAATTCAATTTACGTTAACACACTTGTGTCTCAACGACACTTAAATGGCAACAATAACTCGTAAACAAATATTACATCATAATTGAAGTCAAGTTAGTGAGTAATTCCCAATTAATTACTGAATACAAAGCCTTTTAATTCAGACGATATTGACAAAGCCTACTGTCACCAACTGACAAGTCTCTTCCGGTCTTACAACAAGATTACCTTAACAAGGGTTCGACTATTTTATCACACAAGGCTACAAGATACTCTGTGTAAACAACAACATCAACAACGTGTGAATTCACAAAGTGGCGGATACTAATTCTCCTTATTAGCTACGAGTGCTTAATCCCCTGCCCGCAGACAGATCCGATCAGTCCAACGAATTACGACAGCTTAATGACAGCGCAATTGACTCCGATCATGGCAGAATGGTCAACCCCTTACGTTAATCAATCACGTAATTAATGATGAGTTGCTACCCAGAGTTGCGAGGGGGTGGGTGCGGTTCGGCGTGTCAGCGCCATGGAGCCCCCCTCCCCCTGTTTTGCGTGCCCAGTCAATAGGCCTCGAGTTTTCTGCTCGGGCGGGTTATCCCGAGGTGGGTTTGGTGCTGTGTGACATGCTGCGGGTCCCTGTGGGGGATGTTTATGGTGTTGAGCTGGTGTCTGCCCGTAGAGTGGTTGTTAAACTAACGACAGAGGAGGTGTATAGGGCGTTTTTACATCGTACGAGGGCGGACCTTGCCCCTGCCTGAAGGTGCGGGTACTGTGACTGTCTCCGATCGCAGTGGTGCCGTCACGTATGTAGCGGCATGGAGCGCCCCTGGAATTTCCGGAGGGACTGCTGAGGCGTTATTTCGGCCAGTTTGGGGCGGTCGTCGTGGTGCGGTTGCACCTGCTCTCCTCGGGTCCGCTAAAGGTGTGTGCGGTCAAATATTTGCACCTTGAATGAGGCTGCGGGCGGACATTCCTACTCAAGTGAGGCTTCTGGTGTTTCTGTTCGAGTGTTTTATGCTCGCCAGCCCCGTACGTGTTACTGTTGTGGCCCTCTTGGGTCATCAGGCTGCTGGGTGCTCTGACCTGCCGTCGCGCCCATCAACCACCTCTTCCGTGAGGAGGATTTTATGCCGCTCCCTGTGGAGGAGGATTCAATGGGTGGGACGCTGCTTTGGCTGCTGCCATACCCCATGTGTCACCTGCGGCGTCTCCTACAGATCGCCCCTCCTCCAGAGGCCGTGTCGCCTGTTGCAGTTGCCTCTCCAGCGGTTGTGTCGCCGTCGGGTGTTCGTCCTGTCCCGGTTGCTGTCCTGGATGCTTCCGTGGTTCTTCCGGCTTCCCCGTCTTTCTGTTTTCCATCTGTGGTGCCTGTCACTGCACCCTCGCCGTGTGCCCAGGATGTGCTGGGTGCTGGGGTCGCTGTGGGACCTCCTACTTTGCTCGACCTGGTTCTCCGTGTGGCTGAGGATGCTGCCGTCCTGCGGAGGGCGTCGGTTCGCCCAGCTAGTGTTGTCCGGGTCTCTGGGTCGACATCCGGCGCTGATGATGTGAGGCCGGTGACCAACGTTCCCGGAGAACTTCTGATTGGGCTGATGTGGGAGAATTCGACGATGGTGGATCTTCCAGTGACGGTGGTGAGGTTCAGTCGCATTCCTCGTGGTGGCGGAAGTCCATGTGCCTGCGGCTGCCTGTATCGATGTTTCTTCTCGTGAGGTGCCTGAGGAGCTCGCTTCCGGTGCGTCGCCTGCGTCGGATGGTTCCGGTTCTGCGTGGGGGGTGGTTCCTCCTGCTGGTGAGCGTAGTGACCTGGTGATGGTGTTCAAGAAGACTGCTCGCTCTGGGGGTTCCGTGCCCCCAGTTTCGTCCCCTGGTTCATCGGCAGCGGTTTTGCCACTTCTCCTGTCTCCGACCGTCTCTACTGTGTCTCCTGCGGTGTCAGGTGTGGGGTTGCCGTCTCGGCGGACTTCGTCGTCTTCTCCTGTGCGTCCGCGCGGTGGGGCCGTCTCGGGGGCTTGCGTCCGCTTCTTCCGCTTCCCTTCGCTCTGCCTTCCCTCGTTATGCGACACTGTCGCCAGCCTCGGATGCTGCCGTTTCCGCCTGATCTGGTGGTTCCCGAGTTTATTCCCGCCCCCTGAAGCAGGGGGATCGTTGTCCTACCGACTGGGAGTACTTAGTGTGGAAGCTTATAAGCAGAAATATCCTAGGCAAGAATTTCCTGAGAAATATTGCCTACCACTGTCGTGTCTCATTCTTTTCAGTGATTTTTTTGTGTGTTTGTGCTTTGTGTTGTGTTCGTTTGTGTGCGTGTGTGTATTGTATTTACTTTCTGGTGTTGTGTGTTGTACCTTTCTGTGTGGGTTTCAGGGCCAGTTGGCTTGTTTTGTGTTGTTTCACGGGTTGAGTTGTTGGGTGAGGTTTGGGTATTTTGTCATTGTTCTGCTGTGCTTATTGTTTTGTTGTCGGCCCTTCAGGCCGATGTTTTGTGTATTTGGTGCTTTAAAATTTTGTGCCTTTGTAATTTCTTCCTGTGCCTTTGTCCTTTGTAACTTTGTGCCTTTGTCCTTTGTAACTGTGCCTTTGTGATTATTGTAATCTGTTGCCTTACTCATGCTTGCCTGTACGCTTACATTGCACGACACGTCTTGCACTGTTCCTTTCTACTGTGATTTTGTGCTATGTGTAGTTTAAATATAAAAAAAAAAACTTAATTAACGACAGCTCGTTAATTCGTTAACACTACGTTAGTCTTCTCTTGACAATTCCTCCACTGCATGAACTCACAGTGACTGTTGCAATTACACGGCTCCACGTTAATCACAACGCTGTTCAACAAAACAAAATAACATCGTTAAGTAATCGTGTCCTAGTGACGTTAAATGACTTTAATTCTCATGGAATCCTTCACAGTACACAATGCATTTCACCAAGGACACAACTTTTCTACAGTTCACACACGGTACAACACGGTACAACACAGTAAAACTTTTGCCACTCCCGGCAACATTTGCAAGTGGTTTCCTCAGTAAATTTTACACCAATAATTCACAGCTATTAACAGAGGTAGCCAAGTCGTGCACGGATACGAACAATAAGAATACATCACAGATGAAATATTTGCAAGGTATTATGCAAAACAACAGTGCAGATATGGGACCTATGAGGCACGGAAGTCTCCACATTCATGACACCCAACGGCAACATGCGGATAACTATGTTAGGCTAAGATAAATAATTGTTAAATACTGTATAAATAATTTGAAGGGTGGTGCCTATCTTTTGTAACCCCAGGCTTAGTCACCAGGTCATAAGTAGGATGTAGACACCAAATTATCCTCGTGAGATGGCTAGCTTCCAACACCCAAGTAACTGATGTACCATGAGGGTGTAACTTCTTGCTTCCTCTTTTTGTTCCTGTCAAAGGGCAAAGCTAGCGGTAAAGTCAGAATCCTAATATATGGCAGCTATAACAGATGAAAACATTTAATATTATTAGATAAGGACGCAAGTCTAATTATCTGTAGTTTAGTGGACTCGTTCGCATCCTAATCCGGAATTAATCATAACTACCTACATTACTGGCCAAATGAATGATAAGATTCGGAAAGACACTCCTTCCTTGTGGCTGTTGACAGCGTCGTTGATGATGGTAGAATATTACATTGATATCCATAACACTCTCGTCCAAGAGAAATTTAAAGGAGCGAATTTGCCCAGCCACTAGTGTCTTAAACAACAATGGCTGTACCCTCCTACATCACTGACGCTCCTGGCTCACACTTTGTCCAGATGTGTAAGTGATACGAAGGGTCACATTTGACTCTATTTGATACTGATAGAGAGGTAATTCAAATTATATGTTTGTCATGATGTAATAAGTCCAAAGACTACTATATTTAGAGAATAATTCCCAACAGATAGCGGTGAATTATAGTACATGCTGGCATGATATTAGCCCCGTGTTTCTATTGGACGAAAATTCCACTACAAGCTACATTTCTATGGGTTAAACTTGTATACAAGCAGCATCAATATATCTGCCTATTGTATTAACATCTCCAGTTAATGGTGTCGGGTTTTCCGGACACTTGTTGACCACCGATGGTGAGGTGATGGGAATTGGAGACTGTGTGGTTACCCCTGGTTGACGTCACTCACAGTTTTTGGATAGTGGAGCCCAACTATGAGCGCTGACCTGTTTTTTTTTTTGTTTTTTTTCGAGAGGTCACATACAAGAGCACATTCAGTGTGTGGTTATCTACAATTTTACTGTATCTCCAAGAGGGAGAAAGTGATTTTAATGTTTCCATATTCTCTATTTTGTGCCATGTAATTATTGCAGAGAAAATTCCTGTTCCAGCAGTGAAGTGGTAACTGGAAGTTTTCCTCTTGGTTATTTGATAATTATTATTCATATTTGCAAGAGCGCTTTATTACTGCTTGTGTTAGGG
>WNGS01022512.1:0-10424 GCA_020271785.1 Procambarus virginalis
CCTGCCACCTCCCAGCCTCTCCCTGCCTGCTTGCCTACATTTCAGCCTCTCCATCCCTGCCTGCCTGCCCCTCCACCCACCAGTCAGCCATCACTGACACAATGAGTGCCTTTGAAGCCAACATGGTGCACAGATAATAAATATAAATATGTTTATTCAGGTAAGGTACATACAAGGGATTGTCACATTAAGGGGTCGATTATAGATAGAGCTAGTGCATACAATGCCTAAAGCCACTATTACGCAATGCGTTTCGGGCAGGAAAAAACATTAATATCTATAACTTAATACTAATTAGCATAAAGAATAAAATGAGTTGAGAAACAAATACAAATAAAGATAAAAAAAGGGGGGGAACTGAAAACGCAACACAATACAAAGGTCGACAGAACAGCGTTGTTTAAAAAAAAACAACATGGATTGACATTGAGGGGTAAGGTAGGTTATAGGGAATTATTAGGTAGTGTTAGTTTTAATCTTAAACTGGTTGAGAGAGGTACAGTCTTAACATGGTTGGGAACGTCATTACACATTCTGGGTCCCTTGATTGTAGAGCATTTCTAGTCTGATTAGTCGTAACTCTTATCACAATATCAAATATCAAACTGTATTTATTCTTCTGGTGTGGTGCTCATGGGTTCTGTTAAACCTTCAATGAAGCTTTTGAGGTCAGGATTGGCATTACAGTTCAGCATTTTAATATATGTATAATACACAAGAGAGAATGTGCAGTGACTTAATATCTAACTATTCAGAGATTTGAGTAGGGGTACCGAGTGATGTCTGGGGCCAGAGTTGGATATTGTCCTAATAGCAGCTTGTTGTTGAGTAATTAGAGGACGTAAATAATTTTGGGTAGTAGAACCCCAAGCACAAATACCATAGTTGAGGTATGGATAGATGAGGGAATAATAGAGAGTAACAGGGCTGGGCGGAGTACATAATATCTGATCTTAGAAAGAATGCAACAGTTTTTGAAACTTTTTTTTATATATTTAGAATGTGTCCCTGGAAATTCAGCTTGTGATCAATGAGAACGCCAAGGAATTTTCCATCTAATTTGTTACAAATTTGGGTATTGTTTATTTTGAGATTTTTTGATTAGAGAATTTATTGCCAAACAGAATATAGAAAGTTTTGTCAATGTTAAGGGTGAGTTTTTGGCAGTTAGCCAAAAGATGGACTTTATTTAGCTCAGTATTTACTGTGGCATATTATTATATGCCATATTATTATATAATATGGCAATTATAATATGGCAGGATATTATAAAATATAAAATACTAGAAATATAGAATAGTGGCAAGAGGCGGAAATCAGTGGTTACAAATCGAGTAACTGGAAACTGGTGACATCTACCTGGGGCAACAAGAGGTCACCTGCATCGACTGGGGAGCAGCCTGCTACCTACGCTAAGTACCTACTATATACTTTGAACCAAACAACATACATAATATTACAAATATACGGTATACATATAATATTATAAATATTAAACATATAAATATATATACATATAATTTTATAAAGTTAAAAGGACTGACATCAACAGTGATCCATACAGTGAACCACACCAATACAATACAATACATCAGACAATGGAGAGGTGTGGCGAATGTTTGGGAGCACTAGGAAAACGTCATGTAGGCGTTAAGTGTTGCATTTGTAACATAAGATTCCACTGGGATGTACAGAAGTATCTCCAGGATGCACAAAAGGCAAGGAGTTTTCTGGGTTTGCAAGAATGACAGATTAATGTAGAGAACATAACTACACTGATGAAAAACATTCCCGAGTTACAGAGATTATCATTCACAGACAAGCTACCAGTGATATATGCGGACTGGGAAAAGACAACATTGGTTAACAACCAAAACCCAGGAACAGATAGTTTAGCGAACCACAGCAGTAATGTGGAGGAAGAGGGTATTGTAGTACAGGATAGCAGCAATATTGCAGAGCCAGGTAATATAAACGATGAGAGCAACAGTGAGACAGAGTGCATAAATGAAGGAATTGGGACGAAAAGCGGAGATGGCTCCAATAAAGAGGTAGACAAGACAGACACAGATATAAATACCTTGAAAAACGCAAAACCGGAACACATTTGCAAATGCTACGCTAAAGGAATATGCAAATATGGAAATTAGGAACAAAATGCCATTTTCTGCATCCTCGAAAATGCAGGAACATGTTGGCGAGGGTACATGCCGGTTTGGAACAGGGTGTAGATACTTCCACCCCACATTATGTCAATCCTCAATTAGGGACAAAAAATGCTACAATCTTCAGTGTCCGGAATTCCACGTGAGAGGTACACAGCGTTATAGACGGGAAGATCAATATGACACTACTGACAATTTTTTAGAGGAGGCAGAAACAGAGTAGAAATATAAGAGAGAGGAACAGCCAGATGGAACCACTACAGGATTACAGAGGGGAGGGAGATACCCACAAGACTGGAATACACATTACCAACGAATACACAGGTACTACACCACACAACACCCGCCCCACTACCGAAACTGGACGAATCACTTCGGAAACAATACACCCTGGACGCAAACACAGTGGCCTCCTTACCGGAGCCTCAGATATTAACACCAAGTAAGGCAACCGGCACTTCCACTACCACGATAACATCATTTATATTTGCCAACATTCAAGGTATAAAAACACGCAAATCCAACAAAGTTCACTTTATAGAGGGTCTCCTTCATGAGGCAAATGCAGTGTTTGCAGCCCTAACAGAAACCCACACAAAGGACTATCATGATGGTGAAATATGGATCTCAGAGTACAATCTTTTCAGATGTGATAGGAAACACCGGCTTCAGGGTGGGGTCAGCCTATACATCAAAGACACACTCATCTGCTAAACCACCTCAAATGATATGGTAGAAGTGCTGATAATCAAAATAGAGATCCTAAATGTAGTTATTGTCCTTGTATATAAGTCACCGGAGGCAAACCCTCAGCAGTTTAAAGACCAACTAATGAAAATAGAACACTGCTTGGAAAACCTCATAAATCCAGCTCCGAACATCATTCTGCTTGGGGACTTCAACCTACGGCACCTGAAATGGAAGCACCTGGCTAATACAGTAATATCAGAAAGAATACCAGGAAGTAGCCTTAATGAACAGGCACATGCAAATGACCTGCTACGGATGTGCGACAGGTTTGCCTTAAACCAGCAAATTGTAGAACCAACTAGGAAGGAGAACACGCTGGACCTCATTTTCACTAATAATGATGAATTGATCAGGAACATAATGATTACAAATACCTGTTACTCAGATCACAACTTAATTGAAGTTATGACAACCATGGGGAATAGACCTCCAAAACCAGTCCAGATTCCCGGTGGAGGAGATTTCAGCAAATTCAACTTCAACAATAAACAGATAAACTGGGAGCAAATAAACCAGGACTTCACAGAAATAAACTGGGAAGAACAGCTAGAAAATGCGAACCTGAACCAGTGCCTGGAAAAAATAAGCTCAGTAGCACTAGAAATATGTACAAACCGCATCCCCCTAAGAAAAAAGAGGAAGAGACGCAGATTGGAACGAGAACGTCGTTCCCTATATAAGCGAAGAAAACGAATCGCGGAACAACTTGAGTCACACCCTATCTCAGGAACGGCGAAGAAGGCTAGGTAGCGAAATAGGAAAAATTGAACTCAAGCTACAAGAATCATACAAAACGCAGGAGAGGCAAAGAGAGCAAAAGGCCATCAGTAAAATAGAGAGAAACCCAAAATATTTTTTCTCCTATGCAAAATCAAGATCGAAAACCACATCTAGTATTGGGCCCCTGCGAAAGGAAGATGGAACTTTCACCGATGACAACAAAGAAATGAGCGAGCTACTGAGGAAGCAGTACGACTCTGTTTTCAGCGAGCCATTAAACGCACTAAAGATCGGTAACCCAAATGAATTTTTCATGGATATGATACCAACATCAAATCATATATCAGACGTCACCCTATCCCCCCTGGACTTTGAAGAAGCCATAAACAGTATGCCTATGCACTCTGCACCAGGCCCGGATTCTTGGAACTCCATATTCATCAAGAACTGCAAAAAACCACTATCGCAGGCCCTCCACATTCTGTGGAGACAAAGTCTAGATACTGGCGTTATTCCTGATATACTAAAAACAGCAGAGATAGCACCACTTCATAAAGGAGGAAATAAGGCAGAGGCAAAAAATTACAGACCGATAGCGTTAACATCGCACATCATTAAAATTTTTGAGAGAGTGCTAAGAAGTAAGCTCACAAAATACATGGAAGCACAGCATCTCCATAACCCCCGACAACATGGTTTCAGAACAGGGCACTCTTCCCTGTCGCAGTTGCTGGACCACTATGATATGGCATTAGATGCTATGGAAGACAAACAAAACGCTGATGTAATTTACACAGATTTCGCAAAAGCTTTTGATAAATGTGACCATGGTGTTATTGCACATAGAATGCGCTCAAAAGGATTTACCGGAAAAATAGGCAGATGGATCTACAATTTCCTGACCAACAGAACCCAATGTGTAATAGTCAACAAAATAAAATCCAGCCCATCAACCGTTAAGAGCTCAGTCCCCCAGGGTACTGTGCTTGCCCCAGTACTTTTTCTCATCCTCATATCGGACATAGACAAGAACACAACCTATAGCACTGTATCATCCTTTGCAGTTGACACCAGGATCTTCATGAGAGTAGGCAACATAGAGGACATGGCAAACCTCCAGTCAGATGTAGATCAGGTCTTTCTATGGGCTACAGAAAATAATATGGTGTTTAACGAAGATAAGTTCCAGCTCATGCGCTATGGAAAAATGAAAATATAAAAACGGAAACCACGTACAAAACTCAGGCAAATCATAACATAGCACGAAAAGGCAATGTAAAGGATTTGGGTGTACTCATGTCGGAAGACCTTACCTTTAAAGAACACAATAAAGTGGCCGTCACAACTGCACGAAAAATGACGGGTTGGATAACAAGAACTTTTCACACTAGAGATGCTATACCGATGATGATACTTTTCAAAACGCTTGTGCTCTCTAGAGTGGAGTACTGCTGCACAATGACAGCCCCTTTCAAAGCTGGAGAAATTGCTGACCTGGAGAGCGTGCAGAGATCCTTTACTGCTAGAATCCACTCGGTAAAACATCTAAACTATTGGGACCGACTAAAGAGCCTAAATCTGTACTCCCTTGAGCGCAGGCGGGAGAGATACATAATAATTTACACATGGAAAATATTAGAGGGGCTGGTCCCAAACCTGCACACAGAAATAACATCACATGAGACCAGAAGACATGGCAGGATGTGCAGAATACCCCCGTTGAAAAACGAAGGTGCAACTGGTACTCTGAGAGAGAACTCCATCAACATCAGGGGCCCGAGACTGTTCAACACGCTCCCGCTACACATAAGGGGCATAACTGGAAAACCCTTCACAGTGTTCAAGAGAGAACTGGATAAGCACCTCCAAAGGATACCTGATCAACCAGGCTGTGACTCGTACGTCAGGCTGCGAGCAGCCACGTCCAACAGCCTGGTTGATCAGTCCAGCAACCAGGAGGCCTGGTCGATGACCGGGCCGCGGGGACGCTAAGCCCCGGAAGCACCTCAAGGTATACTCAAGGTAGGTATAGGCATTTAGAGCTAGGGGGTCAGGACTGGAGTAAATGAAGGTTGTGTCGTCAGCAAATAGAATAGGTTTGAGGTGTTGGGAGGCATTTGGAAGGTCATTAATGAAGATGAGAAAGAGGAGAGGGCCAAGTATGCTGCCCTCATTGATTGTATGGACCAAGTATGCTACCCTGATTGATTGTATGGGCCAAGTATGCTGCCCTGATTGATTTTCTTGATTGTGCAGATATGTCCAACAAAGTCACGGAATGAATACCCCAGTCTCATGACAAATTAAAACAATGTGCCGTGAATCTGTGACGTCACAGTAGAAGGCACTAGAGTGGTGGACCAAGTGGTTGTCTGTATAAAATATATCTTACCTGAATGTTACTTGAAAAATTGCCGACACTTAACTTCGGAAATACCGGAGCTCTGGAAATAACGACCAGGGTACAGCCCCATATAAGCAGTTAAATCGAGTGGATACTATTGAATAATATTAGAGCAAAAAAGAAGAAAATTCAATCAGAGACATTGAAATAATTAGATAATTATATCTTTGTGGCACCCCCAGCCTGACAGCTGGGGCGAAGCAGAACTTCCGCAATGCTTGCTGAGTCAGCGCCTCTCTTTTTGCCAGACTTCCAGGACCTATTGCAGCCAAAATATGCCACTTAGTTTTTTTATATTTTTCCTGTGATTAGGGAACACATTAACAGGTTAACCCCTTAACTGCGTTGCCTCTAAATATGACACCCCCCCCCCCCAGTCCGCAGGAAATAAATTTTCTGGAAAAAATTCTTTTGTATTTTTAAAGTGTCAAAAACCCTTTCTTCAGTATGGGTATGTAAAAAAAAAATTGAAATTGTACTTACTTTGGCTGCTATGGGGTTCGTAAGTTGGCGCGTGACATTATCATTCCCCGTTCGCCCGTGAAGTACGCTCCCAGGGCCAGTAGGACACCCGGGGCGTGGCGTGCGAGTTGATGCGAATATATATTTGTTCATTTTTTGCGCACAGTTCCAAATACATTTTATTTGTTTTTACATGCTAATCCTATGTATAATGAACACGTTCATTATATTATGGCAGTAAAACATCCGTACTGTTGGAGGACACTGTGTTATGTGCATGACACTTGTGTACACATATGTTATATCTTGAGTTATCTTGAGATGATTTCGGGGCTTTAGTGTCCCCGCGGCCCGGTCCTCGACCAGGCCTCCAACCCCAGGAAGCAGCCCGTGACAGCTGATTAACACCCAGGTACCTATTTTACTGCTAGGTAACAGGGGCATAGGGTGAAAGAAACTCTGCCCATTGTTTCTCGCCGGCGCCTGGGATCGAACCCAGGACCACAGGATCACAAGTCCAGCGTGCTGTCCGCTTGGCCGACCGGCTCCTCTTAAATTCAAAAGTTACAAACTACAAATATGTTGCACATATTTACCATGTATCATGCTCATTTATGTATATATATACAATCTATTTACAGACTATACACTGTCACACACTATATACATTCACCATCAACACATTCAGAACACCGTGAGTGTGAGCTGTCATACCCAGCCAGCCCTCCCTCACTCCTCCAACATTGTATTCGCCAACATTGATGCTCCCACCATACTGGTTTTTTTTTATTACACTATTTACACATGTTATATATACCTATCTACATGTTTTATTTACCAGAACTATGCAAGTAAGATGGTATTGTGTCCAAACAGTACAGTGGCCATCATACACTGCATGAAAAATCACACAGCAGCCAGCAGACGATGCTACAATTATGACGTCACCCTCCTCACCAAAATAGCTCCTCTCAACATACTGCTGATGCTGTGTGATATACACACACACACTGTATATACCCATGTACATGTGTGTTCCCCGTAGCGAACCACGAAGCTAGTATGGTGAGCAAAACAAGAGTGGCTGCCACACAGTGAGGGTACCTCAATTCTCTCCCTCCCTCCCTCACCAAAATTCCTCCTTCCACAATACTACGCACAACACTAATTATAGCCACAGTCCAGGTGATTAATTACTGTAAATGAATAATTAACCACAAGTTTATTTTGAAAAGAAACCTAAAACGTCGTTTGAAGATTCCTAGATGGACGAAATAATGCTGTGGTGCTGTAGCTAGCGCTGTGAACATCGTGAACAGCATTGATTCACTGATATTTGAACATTGTACCCAGTCATCATCACACTCGGGCTCTTCTATATTACTATCATGGCTAAATAATACAGATTATATATATATTTTGACATTATTAGGTGGTGATGTGGTCACACACTGAACAGCAGTGCTGTGCGCTCATAACAAAGCTCAAATAGCCCTTAGCAAAACAAGGGTTAAGGATTAAGATAGTTTGAAGAATTTGGAATTATGTTTATGTCTGTCAGTCTTTATTGAATTCATTTATTTGAAAGCCATAAATTTCCTGAAATTACTGTAATGTGATGTTTAATCAGCAAATATGTTTAGTCAACATTATCTCTACAGGCAAGTCAAGTGGAGCAGGAACAACGTGGACTTATTCAACATGCAGAAATCACATATTTAAAGAATCAGCTGGCTGAGCAACAAGAAAAATTAGAAAATATGACAGAAGCTGTAAAAGAAGTACAGAAATTGAAAACTGATTTACATGACAAAAATGTCATTATAAATCAGCTAAATTGTAAACTACGGGCAGAGGAGAGGGAGACTATGAGACTCCACAATCAGCTTATGAAAATAAAGGTATGGTGTATTATGTTGCGATGGTGGTTTTGGTGGTGTTACCGCTGACGGACCACCCAACCCACAACTCGACAAATGCTCGTATTTCACTAGGAGATCACACTAGGCACTTCTGGCTCTTGGAGAGGGGCTCAACGTCACACGTTTAGGGGATGCGGCTCCAACACGCAGCCTTGTTGTCACGTGCACACACCCACTCGAGCCGCTGTGACTCCCCACTCTCTCCTTATGGAATATGACCTCCTCAATCCCCTTTGTCTTCCTAGACTTCTGTCTTACCCTGTCCACAGCAGTGGTTCCTGTTTCTTGCTCTCTCCCTCTCCTTCTTTACTATTTCCTGGGAAGCCTCACTGGGACAAGTGCAAACACCAGCAAATTTGGATACATTTACTGGACGAAGTACATATACAATACACGCATACATATAATAATAATGAATCCTATACTCTGTACTATTATAATCAGGTTGCACTCCAACACCATCAGAACTCTATCCTCAGCTTGCTAAGTGGTATCCTATCTCTTGGTATTACCTAATATTATCAACCTCCTCAAGTAGATTAAGTCTTACAATATAATGTTACACTACCATCAAGAGAATGTATACATATATATATACCTATAAACACATATAAGGCAAATCAGCATTTGAATGCAATATCATACATATCATACGATATATATATATATATATATATATATAATATATATATTATATAATATATATATATATATATATATATTATATATATATATATATATCAGTATAAATGATCCGTGCCACACAACGAATCAATCGATCATTCTATCAGTCTTAGAATATCTGTAGGTAATCCTGCCTACGACCGTGACTCTAAACTTAAATATACACTTCGTGGCACATAAATGGCAAATGATCACTCACCTCTCATTGCGTCGTTCACGCTAATGACAAACACACTCACCTCCATACAAGTGATCATTTAGAACTACTTCACTAACCTGACAACTCAGGTTCCTCAGGGTCTTAAACACCCAGAATCCTCTGCAGCTCCTCCAGGCTGCTACCATGAAGATTCCTTGAACAACTATGGTGCTTCCCTACTCTATTAGGATCATCCACAGCTCTCCTGGCTGCTGCACCATAAGTTGGAAGCCTAAGTAAGGCTGCAGCGCTTTGCAGTCGAGGCTCACCGCCTCATGTATGGGGGATGAACCCCTAGGTTATCAGTTATCCTCCGAAGGAGAGAGTAGAGACAGATGGAAGGTTCGCAAGACGTTCCAGCTGCTGCTTGAATCGAGCCTGAAGACAGGTTGGAGTGTCTCGAAGTCCCTCGGGACGGGCGAGAGAGAGGTATTAAGCCGCCCATGACATTTTGTGGGCTGTGGAAAGGCCCTGGTCATCGCTGTCAGAGGGAGAAGTGCCCACGACCAGATAATCTGCGGTTACTCCAGCTTACCCGAATTAAGTTACCAGTCTTACATAGTGTTTGCTTGTAGTTGGTCGTGTGCCCCACGACGACTAGTCAGCATATCGTGTTTATTTTCGAGTTAGAAATGTTTTGGTAGGGCAGAGAGCCTAAAATAAGAGTGAGGTGCGAGCGAGCAGCGCGGAGCGACGTCCGTATTCTCTGAGCGCTGGCGGGCATCTGAAGGAGCAGGCTCCTGAGGTAGGAGGCCCCTCCCAGCGTGAGTGTGGCTCGCCCAGCGAGGTGGCGCATGGACTCGCCCACGGTGGAGTCCACCTCTCATTAATGTAGAAGACAGAGTAGAGATTGGAGACAAAGACTGTTGTAATGATTAATTTTGTTAGTGTTAAAAAGGGAAACAATTAATTGGAGTGCAAATGGGATGTAGGTTTGTCTTTGGGGAACAAGGGGGGGAAAGTTGCTGGAGGACCTTGGAAAGCCAGCACAGAGGTGAGTGGGGTTGATGAGGACCCAAGGCAGGGGAGTGGTAGAGGACCCCGAGCTATGAAGAAGCAGTGAGGAGGGGAGTCACGTGCTTCTGCAGACGTGGTGAAGTACCACAGTTACTCGAGGA
>WNGS01022518.1:10951-23733 GCA_020271785.1 Procambarus virginalis
GCAAGGCGATTATTAGTTCAATTGGTTCGGCGGCTTATAAACTTTCTAAGTGGTTAGTCAAGGTTTTGTCCCTATAGTTGGTACTATTTCCAACTCACACTTGACAAACAATGTGGACATAGTTAATAAGCTATCCACACTGAATTTAAATTTTGATTTTAAACTAATAAGTTTCGATGTGACCTCTTTATTCACTAAAGTACCCGTTGATGACCTGTTAGAATTTCTACGTGAGGAACTGCCTAAATATAATTGAGCTTGCAGACCAATAAAGTATTAGAACTTATCAAATTGTGTATAAAAGACAATTATTTTAGTTTAATGGAAAATTTTTCAAACAAACATTTGGAATGGCGATGGGCAATCCTCTTTCCTCCGTTTTAAGTAATTTGTATATGGAATTCTTCGAAACAAAAATCTTATCCAGTATTATCCCGGCTAATGTAGTTTGGGTTAGGTATGTTGATGATATTTGGTGTTTATGGCTGTGTGACAAAGACCATATAGTTTTTCTTAATGAACTCAATTCTTTGTACCTTCAATAAAATCACTGTGAGACTGAGGTGAATGGGTATGCTTCCGTTTTTGGACATTATGATTCATAGAGTCACTAGAAAGTTCAAAATTTAATGTGTATAGGAAACCTACCAACGTGGGGTCGTATGTTCATTTTATCGAATCATCATAGTAAAGTAAACAGGCAGTATTTTCAGGAATGTTTCTACGAGCTTTGAGGGTATGCAGCCCTGAGTTTTTTGATGAAGAGATGTATAATATATGAAATCGGGAAGAGTTTACAATATCCTAGAGGTTTTTGGATTCTCGTTTTGAACAAGCCAAGCGTACGTTTTATAATCACATCCCTAAGGCGAAACCAGAAATTATTAACTCAATGGTTATACTTATGCGAGTGGACTTGAAAAATTGTCTTTGATTTTTAAGAAACTTAATATAAATTTTGTGTTCACAAATAGTACGATCAAATCCAATTTATAAAAAACTCCCTGATACAGCAGGTTGGTGTGTGTATTCAATTCCTGCAATGAGTGTGATTCTGTGTACCTTGGACAAAACAGGAAAGTCCTTACAATTGCGGTTGTCACAACATGCTTATAGTATTAGAATGTCCAAAAGTCTAATGCATTGTATCTACATACGAATTTATGCGATCACAATATTAACTGGAATGGTGCAAAAAAGCATTACCAATGTGGGGATTTCGTGGAACGGATTTGATTGAGTCTGCTCTAATCAGTCAGTGTCCAAATCTTCTTATTGTTAGTACTGGAATGTACAAACTGATCCATTTTTAAGTTATAATATTGCACAACAGTTTAGAAAAAAACTCTAACTGTTAGAGAGGCTTACAATGTCTCATTATAATTTTATATTTATATAGTCATTTACTGTATTGCATGTTCATGAGGCTTTCTTTAATCTTTCATCCTTTTTCTCTGAACCGCTTAATCCTCTTTGACCATTCCAAGCTAAGCTTACCTGTCTCTGGTTAATTCTTTCCCTAGGGTTGGGTGGTCAGGTGTCGGCCTATTATCCTCCCCCTCCCTTCTCCTCTCTGACCATTTGGTCCGGGAGGACATCTCCGTCACGGGGTGCAGTTGCGCTCCACAGATCTCCAGTATCATCTTTGATACTGGTAATGGCTCAAAAGGGCATCACTTACGGGCTATTCATGCCCGTGCCATCTCTTGGGTGGCTTAATCTTTATCAATCAATCAATCAGGGACCGGGCACGGGAGACATCTCCCGTCACGCAGGGTGCAGTTGCACCTCCACAGATCTCCAGTATCAGCTATAGATACTGGTAATGGCTCAAAGGGCCACCACTTACGGGAATTCATGCCCCGTGCCACCTTGGGTGGCTTAATCTGCATCAATCAATCAATTCTCCTCTTGTCAGTCTGGTTTGACAAAGGCTTTAACGAGTCGAAACGTTACCTCCTTTCATTTTTCTCTGTGGATTTTCCGCTAAAATGATCAGTGTTTGTGATCGTCAATTGCAATATATATAATTTATATATATATATTAATATAATATATATATATATATATATATATATAGATATATATATATATAATATATATATATATATATATAGATATATATATATATATATATATATATATATATATATATGACAATGTCAGACCACGGAGGAAAAATGAAACAGGAATTTCCTTAAGTACTTTCGTATATTAATACATCTTCAGAAGGAGTGTATTAATCGTATATTAATACACTCCTTCTGAAGATGTATTAATATACGAAAGTACTTAGGAAATTCCTGTTTCATTTTTCCTCCGTGGTCTGACATTGTCATATATATATATATATATATATATATATATATATATATATATATATATATATATATATATATATATATATATATATATATATATATATATATATATATATATAACCGAAAACTCACACCCCAGAAGTGACTCAAAACCATACTGCCAGGAGCAACGCAACTGGAATGTACAGGGACGCCTTAATCCGCTTGACCATCATGACCGGACATAAGGAAGTGATAGCCGAAGCTATTTGAATCACTTCCCCGCCGGCACTCGGATGGTAATCTTGGGCATAGCATTTTATCAAATCACCTCATTTTTGGGGGCAACACGTGAGGAACACAAATCAATTTGTGTTCCTCACGTGTTGCCCCAAAAAATGAGGTGATTTGATAAAATGCTATGCCAAAGATTACCATCTGAGTGCCGGCGGGGAAGTGGTTCAAATAGCTTTGGCTATCACTTCCTTATGTCCGGTCGTGATGGTCAAGCGGATTAAGGCGTCTCTGTACATTCCAGTTGCGTTGCTCCTGGCAGTATGGGTTCGAGTCACTTATGGGGTGTGAGTTTTCAGTTGCATATAGTCCTGGGGACCATTCAGGCTTGTTCGCATATATATATATATATATATATATATATATATTATAATTGCACCAGAGGTGGTACCCCCTATATATATATATATATATATATATATATATATATATATATATTATAATTGCACCAGAGGTGGTACCCCCTATATATATATATATATATATATATATATATATATATATATATATATATATATATATATTTATATAACATATATATATATATATATGAATATATATATATATGTTCACTTATATATAGGTGTGAGTTTTCATTCGCATATAGTCCTGAGGACCATTCAGGCTTGTTCGCATATATATATATATATATATATATATATATATATATATATATATATATATATATATATATATATGTCGTACCTAGTAGCCAGAACGCACTTCTCAGCCTACTATGCAAGGCCCGATTTGCCTAATAAGCCAAGTTTTAATGAATTAATTATTTTTCGACAACCTAACCTACCTAACCTAACCTAACCTAAGTTTTTCGGCTACCTAACCTAACCTAACCTACAAAGATAGGTTAGGTTAGGTAGGGTTGGTTAGGTTCGGTCATATATCTACGTATATTTTAACTCCAATAAAAAAATTGACCATATACATAATGAAATGGGTAGGTTTATCATTTCATAAGAAAAAAATTAGAGAAAATATATTAATTCAGGAAAACTTGGCTTATTAGGCAAATCGGGCCTTGCATAGTAGGCTGAGAAGTGCGTTCTGGCTACTAGGTACAACATATATATATATATATATATATATATATATATATATATATATATATATATATATATATATATATATATATATATATATATATATATATATATATATATATATGCTTGAAATGTTCACACAATGTTCCATTCGCATCAGAGCGAGTTTTTATATGCATATTATATTGATGTCACGTCTGTGACAGAAAAAAACATGTTTTTTTTGAAAAACTGTTTTCCATGTGTTTTTCATGTGAGAGAAATCTTCGAAACCTCTTTCCGATTGCTTTGAAATTTTGACACAACGTTGCATTTGAATAGTCGCATGTTCTTATATACTTACTATATACGTGCCTCACCTGTGATGGGAAAAAAATGTTTTTTTTATAAACAACGCCATCTGTTGGACGTAAGAGCAACACACGCTGTTATCTCCCAAAGCTCTTCACTGATTGCTTTGAGATTCTGACACAACGTTACGTTCGAATATGCGCATGTTTTTATATGCCTACTATACTGATGCCACACCTGTGACAGGTAAAAACATAATTTAAAAAAAGCGCCATCTGTTGAACGTAATAGCAACACACACACTATATTAAATATGTTGTGATTTCCACTTCAATGTTTCTGATTGCATTAATAAATTGAATTTTCATAGAGATCAATTTATTTTAATTTTGATTTAATTATTTTGTGTGCTACTGTGTTGGAATTGAGCTGTGTTGTTTACCACACCGTTCATTTCGTAAATATAAGTATAGATGCCACATTTGTAAAAGGTAAAAACATTCATCTCTTTTTTTAAGAAACAGCGCCATCTGATGCATGTAAGAGCCATACACACTCTATAATAAATATGTTATGATTCCATTTCAATCTTTCCGATGGCATTGACAAATTAAATTTTCATATATTTTGATTTATTTTCATTTTGATGTAATTATTTTGTGTGATATTACATTGGAGTTAAGCTGTGTTGTTCACCATACCGTTCATTTCGTGAGTATAAGTATAGATGCCACACAACTGTGACAGTAAAAACATGCATTATTGAAAAACAGCGCGATCTGTTGCACATAAGAACAACTCACACTATACTATATATGTTACGATTCCATTTCAATGTTTCCAATTTCATTGATAAATTGAATTTTCATAGATTTCGAATTGTTTTCAATTTGATTTAATGTTTTTGTGACACTGCATTGGAATTGAACTTTGTTGTTTACCATACCATTCATTTCGTGAGTATAGTTTATTTTTTATTTCTTCATTGATTTTCATTTCATTTTTTAATTGTTTTTATTATATTTCAGTGATGTGAACATCAGATCATTTGATGTTCCCAATTTGCTGATGGGAACATAGATCATTTGGGAATGCATCGGACGAAGTAGTGGGGAATGGTGGGGAGGACGAGGGGACGGGAGAGTTGAGGATGATGGGGACGAGGGGACAGGGGAATGGAGAATGATGGGAAGGACAAGGAGACAGGAGAGGGGGGGAATGGTGCAGAGGACGAGGGAACAGGTAAGGGGAGAATGATAGAGAGGCCGGGGGGGACTGGGGAGTGGGAGATGGAGGAGAGTACGTGGGGACGGTGGAGTGGGGAATGGTTAGAAGGATGAGGGGACGGTGGAGAGGAGGGTGGTTGGGAGGACACAGGGATGGGGAAGGGAGGAAATGGTGGGGAGGACGAAGGGACAGGAGAGTGAGGAATGGTTGGGAGGACGAAGAGATTTTTTTTTCAGGGAAATTCCTGCGCGGGCCCTAAGCCTCTGGCTGGCCCACTAAGTGTCGCTCGTTGCCAGTTTACTTGGGTGGAGTGTAAGTATTTATGACTCGTATGGTCGCTTTAGTAAGATGTTGCCATATGTGTTTAACAACTTCTTCTGCTCTGTTGAATTGAAGTTGAAATCCTAATGGGATTGTAACTGTGCACTGTGTTAGATAATGTTCCAGAGGTCTGTTGTGGCTGTAACTGTGCACTGTGTTAGATAATGTTCCAGAGGTCTGTCGGGCAATTCTCCACAGTGTTGACATTTCCTCTCATCTTCCGGAACCTGTAAGCCTATTTCCCATGCACATGGGTATCCAAGCCTGATGCGATGTAAGCGTACTTCTGTTGCCCTACTGCTCCCCTTCATTAACATAAGTGGTTCGTAGTCGGTTGAATTCCTGTACCAACCCGCAGATCGAGATGTTGCAACAGCTGAGTTGTGGTCACTGTACAACTGTTGCATTGCTCTGTTTCTAATTACTCGCTTAATCTGTGACAGACTCTGTGGTATGCAAATGTCTACAGTTCTTCTCTTAGTTGCAAGTTTTGCAGCTTCGTCTGCAATGTCATTTCCTACGATTCCCACATGACTTGGCACCCATTGAGTGTTTGCATTAATGATAGGACAGTTGTGATCAGATGTATGTTATCACATATGCGGTCTTGTTGCAAGGTTTCAATGGCGGTTCTCGAATCTGTATGTATGATAACATGTTGTCGGTGTTGAGCAAGAGCATGTTCCAAAGCCTTTTGAATGGCTAGCATCTCTGTTTGGAAAGTCGAACACCCATTTGAGAGCCGCCAACTATGTACAGTGTTTCCTGCTTTAACTGCAGCTCCGGTTTCTTGTCCCTGCTGGTCTACTGATCCATCGGTGAAGTATGTGAAGCTGTCGGATGCCATGTTTGCTTCTATATGCATCTGTGCAATGTTACGTAGCAGAAGAGGATTTGTCTGGTTCTTTTTCCCTACAATAACCATAATCTTAAAGTCTGCTGGCGGAGATTCCCAAGGGGCTTGCATAACAAAGTCTGCATGTATTTCGTCGACACCCTTCTCAGTGACTGTGTTTGTTATATCGAATGTATTGATGGTGTCTATCGCACAATGGGTCCACCTGGTGCTATTGGAGGCTCTTCTGTCCAGAGTTAGTGCTCCAGTGATTATATCTTTAAGTGAACTGGTTCTAGGTCTAGTCAATATCCTGGTGAGCATGCACGCAGCGATCCCTTTTACCCTTATTTCAAGCGACGTTAGCCTGGTTTCCAGTCTTAGATTCAGTAGTTTAGTCCATCTGGGAGCTCCTGTGATGATTCGCAATGCATCGTTTTGAAGAACCTCAACGTGTGCCCACTGGCCAGGAGAAAGAGTGAGTAAGGCAGGCGCTGCATAATCAATTAGGGAACGAACGGCGTGTATGTAAAACATCCTTAACACTTTGTGTCCCGCTCCCAGACGGGGACCTGTGATTGCTCTCATTATATTTAGTCGTGATTTTACTTTCTCCTTTAGATATAGAATTTGCTTGTTGAACGTCATGTTAAAATCTAACCACACTCCGAGATATTGATATTGTGTAACCCACTGAAGGTTAATGTCTTGAATGCGTAGGTGCCTGTCTGGAGTGTGGCCGCCTAGTCTCATTGCCTTAGACTTCTGTGCAGATATTTTTAGCCCTAAAACGCTGCATTCAGATGTTACTTATCTAATGCACCTTGTGCTTTATTGAGAAATGAGGACCTGTAATGACTAATGCTAGATCGTCAGCATAGCTTAGCAATTTAACATTCCTCGGGCTTGCAACAAACGACTGATGAGGCTGGTGAGAAAGAGAGAGATGGTTAAATTGCTAGAGCTGATGGCTGACGATCTAGCACTTAGTCATTTTAAACAGGGCTCCTTGCATTTTTCTCAATAAAGCACAAGGTGAATTAGATAAAGTAACATCTGAATGCATCGTTTTAGGGCTAAAAAATATCTGCACTTTAAGTCATAAGGCCAATGAGAACGTGTACTTCTTGCGGCCCACTCTTCAGACAGAGGCCGAACAACGTACTAGTGCCGTAGGGTCCAAGAGACATGTCGACATCTTTAGCAGCTTGGTTACGTAACAATATCAATACTCGGGAGTGTGGGGTAGGTAAAAAATGATACTTAGACGATGATTAACGTTAAATCAACAAAAGGCAAAGAAATTCTAATATCTAAGAGGAAAATACAGCTTCACAGACTAAATATAGGATGAGACAAAGCGGTCGACGCCAGGGGATCCCCGTCTGGGAGCGTTACAACAAAGTGTTTAGGATTGTGTTTACAGGTACACCCATTTCGTGGTTGAGGGTCGCCGTCGTGTGAAAATTGTTATAGCATGCGCCTGGTCTCCTACTCTACCCCCCTCTCTTCTCCCTCCTGCCTCAGGTGGTGCACGAAACGATTTAGGAGGGGTTGAGGTGGGGTTCCTAATAAAGGGTCGAAAACGGATGCTTGGCGAATCATGGCACAGGGAGCTGCCCAGATGGACTAAACTATGCTGAAGTCGTAGGAAGCATGAGAGCTGGGGGGGAAACCAGCTAGGGAGTACGCCGCGGGGGGGCGAAATCGCGCTTGAAATAGGGGAGTGTAATAAAAAGGGATCGTGCTGCCCGTGCTGCTCCCTTATATTTACTAGACTTAACCATTCCATTAAGTATATAATCAATGGAGCAACCTAACTCTGGACAGAATAGCCTCACGGAGATCGCACCGAAAAGAGGTTGGACCCATTGTTGCATGACACAGACCATCAATTAAAAAAATTTCGATATGACAAACAGACAGGTGCCTGAAAGGGGGTGTCGCAGCGAAATACATGCAAGATCGACTTTGTGTAGTGCAGACCCGGTGAGTTCGTGGGGGAAGTCGCTCCCGGTGCCAGCAGAAAGTTTCAAAAGATTTTGTCTTCTTGTAGGGAAAAGAGAAGAACCAGACGGGAAATCCTCGTTGGCTGGCTACGTAGACACTTGGCACAGATGCATACTAGAATCCAGACCATAGGTGCGGGGCAGGGTGCCGACAGCCTTCACATACTTCCGCGAGGAGGGTCATTACTCGCCAGCAGGGGAGCAGAGAACCGGCATCTTACGAGGTGTGTAAAGCAGGAAACACGTACAGTCATTTGGCGAGTTGGCTCAATCAAAAAAACGGAACATATGGATGTTCGATCCTTTCCAAACAGAATGAATGCTAGATTCAAAAGGCTGCTTGGAACAAACGTCTCCTCTCGCTCACAAGGCCAGAGCAACATGTTACTCGCATACATCACCCAGATTCGAGAACCCGCCATTGAAACCACTTTGCAGCAAGACGCCTGGTCCCTAATTTGAAAGTTACGGATAGACATCTCGACCACACGTGTCGGGCTAGGGACCCATCTAAATAGGTTCGGCAGAACACGCGAGATCAAGGGTGCAAAGGTCATTCTGGGGGAAATCCGTAGGAAAATGAACATTGGCCAGAAACGAACTGCAAAACTTGCAAAAGCTAGAGAAGACTTGATATACAATTTGCATACCAGCAGGGATCTGTCAAAATTGCGAGAAGCGTAGTAATTATAAACAGGAGCAATGCAGACGGAAATTGGTACAGTGTACCGGGGGGAACCAACCAGCGTTGCAGTAGGAGGGGAAAAGGGGTAAGGACAAGGTCGTCGGTCTCGCTATTGGTACAAGACGGGGGGCGGGGGGGGCAATTCAAAAAGACCGTTCTACGAACACCACGTTAGATGTTAGCAGGTGAATGGGGCAGTCGAGCAAAACAGGAGGAATACTGGGGGCTGGGAGGGGTGTACTGTGCTACACTCGCATCAGGCTTGGATGACCCTAAAAGGGTTCACTGGGACATAAGGACATTAACCACGTTCCGGAAGATGACGGAAATGTCCGAACGTGGAGAATTGAAACCGACAAAAGTAGCCATCTGAGAACATCTATGGATAAGCAAAATTGCACAGTTACCAGCCAAACGGAAGACCATCAATGGAACTGTAGTCTAACAGCAGGTGGGCAACTAAGGTAGGGGTGGTGACAATTCCCCCATAGGATTTCAACTGGGGGCGGGGCGGATGGGCAGGGATTCAACAGAAACGACCAAGAGAAGAAAAGCAGAATACATGGCGGTGTTTTAAACACACGGGTATGGTGCAAATTCTTACTGGGAAAAGCGAAAAGCCATACTAGTGCGAGGATTAAAATGTTGTACTTGACGGAAGGGCTCCCAGCCACGGAAGTAAACTGGCAACTATGGAGGGGCACTAAAAGAACGGAGCCGACACATTTAGTAGGGAAGAACCAGCCAGAGGCTTAGGGCCTCCCGAGAAGCAAAGAAAAAAAGGTAAAGTTCCCCCTGAAAAGAGAAGAATCATCTTCGTACATCCCAAAAACGCACTCGACCGGGTTAAATAATCCTCAGCCTCTCCCTGTCCTAAGCAACGAAATCGTCCTAGAACAACCAACACATTTACCCTCCCTATAGAATACCCCAGTCCCTCGTGTCCTCCCCAACCACCCTCCCTCCCACCCGCTCCCCACTCGTATCCTTCTAACCTCCCCTCCCCACTCCAGCCACCCGTCCCCCACTTATCTCCTCATCTCCGCACTCCCCAGTCCCCCCCGGCCTTCTCCTAGTCATCGTCTCGCGGCCCTTGACCTGTTCCCGAAGATCGTCCTCATTCACCATTCGCCCCCTCACAATCCTTCTCCTTTGTTCCTTAGCCCATCATGCATCCAATCCCCTGTTCCCCACTCGACTCCCCATCTAGCCTCAACTTCCGTCCCCTCGAAAGTCCTCACGGCCCAGGACCATTCCCACTCCCTGGTCCGATGCATTCCCAAATGATCTATGTTCCCATAGCAGCAAACTTTGGGAACATCAATGATCTGACGTTTTTCACATACACGAAGAGGGTATAATAAAAACATTAGAAAAATTGGAAGATGAAAAATCAATGAAGAAGATAAAAATTTACTATACTCACGAAATGAATGAAGTACATGCTTCAAACAACAAAGTATCAATTCCATGCAGTTCCAAAAAAATTAAATCAAATTTAAAACATAATCGAAATCTATGAAAAATTCAATTTATCAATGAAATTGGACACATTGAAATTGAATCATAACATATATAGCATTGTGTGTGTGTTTTTATGTGCAACATATCGCAAGGCTGTTTTTTTTTCAACTAATGCAATTTTTTATTACTGTCGCAGTGTGTGGCATCTATACTTAGACTCACGAAAGGTGACACGGATTATGGTGAAAAAAAAAACAAGGCACAGGGCTTAACTCCCATGTTATCAAACAAAATAATTACATCAAAATGAAAATAAATCAAAATATATGAAAATGTAATTTTTCAGAGTTCCATCGAAAGATTGAAATGGACATCCATGCAACGATATTTATTATAGAGTGTGTATGGCTCTTACATGCATCAGATGGCGCATGCTTTCTTTAAAAAAAAAAGAACAGATTGAATGTTTTTAACCTTTTACAAATGTCGCACTCAATGATAGAATTATATTTTCGAAACGAACGGTGTGGTTAAACCAACACACACAGCTCCAATTCCAACACAGTACAGGAGAGTATGCCACGGAAAAATGATGTAGGGAAACTCTATTCAGAACGGGGGGTGGGTGGAAGGGGATAACTTGATCTCGGTACTGAAAAGTCAGTTTATTAATGGTCAGGAGCGAGGAACAGGGGAGTGCGGGAACCACGGGGGGAGGGGGGGGCGGTTGGACGGAATGGAAGATCACAAACTATTTAGTGGGAAGAGTTGTTCGGTGTTCTATTACGTATCAAGCAGAAATGCGCGTTTTATGTTAAATTCATAAAGTTATTTTCACCCCGGTCACGGTGTTGGCATCAGTAAATACGTCGGCCATAGTCAAAACATTGCCATACTTTGAACCGTAACGTTTAATTGCCAGAGGAGGTACGGCGGCGAAAGCAATCAGGGGGTGAAGAGTTATGGGGAGATAAAGCCTCGTGCGGGGCGGTTGCTCTTCGGGCGGGACGGTCCAAGGCAGATGCGTGTCGCGGTTGTTTATGAAAAAAACATGGGTGGGGTTTTTTTCGGGGGAGGAACGGGGGGGGTTGGGTTTAATCTCCCGGCTCAGCCATGTGAGGGGGGCCCTTATAGGTGACGTGAAAGTTAGTGTGTAAGAACTGCGACATTCAAAGATGGCAGAAAGGGGTGTTGTGGCAAATTTCAAAGCAATCGGGGAAAGAAGGTGTTTCGGGAAGATTTCTCTCACATTAAAACACATGGGAAGAAGGCAGTTTTTCAAACACGGGGAGGTGTTGGTTTTCTTGTCACAGACTTGAGCCTGGCAATATAGATGTGCATATACAAACGGGGGCCGTCGAACGGGTCCAACAGGCGATGCCGATGGTGAAAAACATTGGGTGTGGGACATTTGCAAGGGGGCATACTATATAATATATATAGATGCAATAGTACGGGGGGGGTATATATACTGCATGCTACTATTAAGGGTACTATATATCGGTACGTATATAATATATTAAGTATATACTATATAAGGAGAGTAGGGTGAATCGTATGAGCTGGGCCAGGGTAGTGAGAGTGGATACTATATACGGTTTTGTCGAACCCTAGGTAGCGCGGGCTAACAGGCAGCTTTCATCATAGAGGCCCTAGGGACTAGCCAATGCCCTGGGGGAATTTAAGTGTGCCTAATGCGTTGCCGCAGAGTGTAGTTCACTGCTTAGTCTCAATAATATTTGTCTAAAACGTCGATTTCCAGCATCGCGCTGGGCGGGTCTGAGGGTAATGTTTTATTTCCGTTATGAAATGAATCAAACCCTACCTCCCATTTCTTATGTGTATGGGGGTGCATGGTTTTTTATTGGAAGTTAACAATATAGGCGTAAGAATAGAGGGGCGGGGGGCGGCAGGGGCACGCGTGAGACCCGCGGGGGCAACAGACTCCCGGGGCCTGATGCGGGACCCTACGACCTAAGAGTGCTTGTGTAGGTTAGGTAGGGGGGTTAGGGGGGCTACGCCGAAAAACTTAGGGTTAGGTGTGTAGGTTAGGGTAGTTAGGATTTGTCGAAGACACTAAGTGTAATGGGGGGTTGGCATTAAAACTGTGGCTTATTCAGGCAAGTGGCGGAGGGGCCCTCATAGCCGTATTAGGAAGCTGAGAAGTGCTTCTGGTACTAGGTACACTAACCTATCATACTTATATATATTTATCTATTATATATATACACCTAGTCTATATACTATATATATATACACCCCTCTCCGAGAACGCACCAGGGGGGGCTCGGGGGGTGG
>WNGS01022520.1:0-12405 GCA_020271785.1 Procambarus virginalis
AGCGGATAATGATAGTTCACGGCTTTTGATAGTCGGCGACTTCAACTTGAAATGCATAGACTGGGAAGCATATGAAGCTAAAAGCAGAGATTTCTGGACCTGTAAATTTGTAGACCTCATCCTGGAAACATTTTTGTATCAACATGTTAAACATGCTACGAGGATGAGGGAAGGTGACATTCCCTCCATGCTAGATTTGATATTACCAGGAAGGAGGAAGAAATATTTGACATTCAGTTACCTCTCCCTTGGGTAAAAGTGACCATGTCTTTTTGGGGATAAAGTATGCAATTCGTTATAATCTGAAAGAAAATATGACGGTCGATGCAATTGAAAAACCGACTTTAGGAGAGACATTATGGCAACCTTAGAAATTTTTGTAGGGAGTTATAATTGGCCAGACTTGTTGCTAGGCAAGGAAGTGCATGAGATGTATGTCAAGTTTTGTGAAATTATGATAAAGCACAAAGAAAATTTATACCAAAACAGAAAACCAGAACTAGGAAACAGGATTGGTTCGACAGAAAGTGCGAGAGGGCCAGGAGACCAAAAGACACAAAAATGAATCAATACAGGAAGAGGCCAAAACCCACCAATCATACCAGCGATACAAAGATGCGAGAAACAACTACACGGCAGTGAGGAGAGAGGCAGAAAGAAATTTTGAAAAAGGATTGCAGACAAATGTAAACAGAACCAGGTCTATTCTATAAATTCATAAACAACAAATGCAGGTAAAGGATAATATTCAGAGGTTGAAAATGGGAATAGATTCACGGAAATGAAAAGGAAATGTGTGAAACATTAAACGAAAAGTTCCAAAGTGTGTTTGTACAAATTGAAATCTTCAGGGAACCAGATACAATAAGATTCCAGAGAACAACATAGAGCACATAGAGGTGTCTAGAGACGAAGTGGAAAAATGCTCAAAGAGCTAATAAGAACAAAGAGTTGGTCCAGATGGAGTTTCACCATGGATTCTAAGAGAATGTGCACCTGAGCTCAGCATCCCTCTTCAACTGATCTTTCAGGCATCCCTGTTTACAGGAGGAGTTGTAGCTGATGTGTGGAAAAGGCTAACATAGTTCCAATTTACAAGAGTGGAAGCAGGAAGACCCCCTTAATTATAGACTGGTATCATTGACAAGTGTCATAGTCAAAATATTGGAAAAAATAATTAAAACTAAATGGGGAGCGCACCTGGAGAGAAATGATATAATATCAGACAGACAGTATGGTTTTCGATCTGGTAGATCCTGTGTATCGAATTTACTCAGTTTTTATGATCGGCAACAGAGATATTACAGGAAAGAGATGGTTGGGCTGACTGCATCTATCTGGACCTAAAAAAGGCTTTCGACAGAGTTTCCACATAAGAGGTGTTCTGGAACTGGAAAATATTGGAGAGTTGACAGGTAAGCTTCTAACTGGATGAAAAACTTTCTGACTGATAGAAAATGAGGGCTGTGATCAGAGGCAATGTATCGGACTGGAAAATGTCCACAAGTGGAGTACCACAGGGTTCAGTTCTTGCACCAGTGTGATGTTTATTGTCTACATAAAGATCTACCAGTTGGTATACAGATTATATGAACATGTTTGCTGATGATGCTAAGATAATAGGAAGGTTAAGAAATTTAGATGATTGTCATGCCCTTCAAGAAGACCTGGATAAAATAAGTATATGGAGCACCACTTGGCAATGGAATTTAATGTTAATAAATGTCATGTTATGGAATGTGGAATAGGAGAACATAGACCCCACACAACCTATATATTATGTGAGAAATCTTTAAAGAACTCTGATACAGAAAGAGATCTAGGGGTGGTTCTAGATAGAAACTATCACCTGAAGACCACATAAAGAATATTGTGCAAGGAGCCTATGCTATGCTTTCTAACTTCAGAATTGCTTTAATACATGGATGGCGATATACTATACTAAAGAAATTGTTCATGACGATTGTTAGGCCAAAGCTAGAATATGCAGCTGTTGTTTGGTGCCCATATCTTAAGAAGCACCCCAACAAACTGGAAAAGGTGCAAGACATGCTACTAAGTGGCTCCCAGAACTGAAGGGTAAGAGCTACGAGGAAAGGTTAGAAGCATTAAATATGCCAAAACTAGAAGACAGAAGAAAAAGAGGTGAATTGATCACTACATACAAAATAGTAACAGGAATTGATAAAATCGACAGGAAAGACTTCCTGAGACTGGAACTTCAAGAACAGAGGTCATAGATATAATCTGGCTAATCACAGATGCCGAAGAAATATACGAAAATTCACTTTCGCAAACAGAGTGGTAGACGGTTTGGAACAAGTGGGGGAGGAAGGTGGTGGAGGCAAGACGTCAGTAGTTTCAAAGCGTTATATGAACAAAGAGGTGCTGGGAAGCCGGGACACCACGAGCGTAGCTCTCATCCTGTAACTACACTTAGGTAATGACACTTAGGTAATTACTGGCACATTTGCCTGCCTACCACTAGTACTTGCTTGTCTTACTAAGAATTTGTCTACAGACACTTGTTTTCCCTACATTTTAACACTTGTTCGTAGTAAGACATCACATTATCATTTAAAAGGTCAAGTTGCAACAGCCTGCTACCGCTTTATCTGGGTGAGTTTTTCAACAAAACTTTGCAGTTCTTCCCATACTTCACACATTGTTCTTAATCAAGAAGGGACATCCTTTACTCACAGCTATTTTCTTAGGTTGAACCTTACCAATGGCTTTCTTGAGACCCAAGGCGAGATATATAATGACAACTTTTATGCTCAAATGGCCAAAAAAAAACGACAAAAAACTGTAAATCCTTGTGAAGAATTCAGGTGGGATAGCACTGGGCACGAGACACTGGTAAACTGAGGCGCGATCACCGTGACACCACACGCTAAGTCGGCTGTACACGTATCAACAAACTCGTGTTCCGAGGTAACCCTCGCCTTCCGAGGCACATTTTCCGAGCAAATCCTGCTCGTATTCCGAAAAACTCGTATTCAGGGACACTCATATTCCGAGGTAACACTGTATTCTGAAAGCATAATAACACCAAATGGAATTCGGAATATTGGTAATATTTTATATTTTTTGAAGCTCATTTGAAAATCTGAAGTTTTCAATATTGACTTTTAAAATTATTTTTTATCTTCTTGTTTTTCAAGTTACGTTGTGATCATTTAGACAAGTGGGAGCATTCGCCTTGTTGATTACGCACAAAAAATTGGAAAGTGTTTGTGCAGTTTGAGAAACCTTTAGTTATGTCAAATCGTATATGTATGTTTGCACGGTTTAAGGGTTAATGAATTTATGGAATAGGAAAGGTTCTGTTTTACATTTCTCCACTATCCTTTCTGAAAATTTATTTCTGCTTCTCCTCTTACTGCTGTGTATTTGTTTCTTGATTCTTTGTATTGCTGTTGTATTTGAGGGCTTAGCCTATTCCTACATTGATTCCAATTTTTGTCTTTTGTTCTCTGGCTCTCTCACAATTCCTGTTAAACCAATCCTGTTTTCTAGTTCAACATCTCTGTTTTGGTATAATTTTTTATGTGTCTTCAACATATATCTCACAAAACATGATACATCTCATTTGCTTCTTTGTCTAACACAAATCTTTTCACTCAAATTCATTAAAGAACTTGTTATGTCCTTAAAGCTTAAAGCTCCCAACAAACTCCAAGGGCAAAGACCACCACATGTGAGGAAGTCCTTTAACGGAGAGTGATTCCCGAACACCCCCAGGAAAGAAACTCTGGCCACACAAGGGCAGTACGTATGGAGCACCTACCCTAGGCGCATACATCTCCAGTGTGCTAAACTCCAGGCCAGCAAACATGACGTGTAGGAACAGCCTTGTAAGGCAAAACACCAACAAAATGGGAAAGTGTTGCCAAAGCGTGCCGATGACGGTCGGGCACAACATCAGTGAAGAACTGGCTGGTGGCAGCACGGAGATCATCGGTCCCCGCTCCCCCCCCCCCAGCAGTGAGGGGTGTGAAGGAGGCGGGGAGCGGCGAGGATAGTTGGATGAAGTTTAGGTTGTTGTTTCTTGGCGGGGAAGTTCTTTTGATACTAAGATGGCGCATGTTGCATTTTTTAACCAGGCAGTAGTCTGTTTTGATTGCCAACCTTACTGGGTGCTTCCATGGTTGATGGCCAAATGACAAACTTCAAATGTAAATGTTCACATGCTCCATTGTTCTCTGCACCTCTCTGAGGGGCCAGGTTCTAACTCTGGTCCCTGGAAGGGCCTACAAGAACTCTGCGACTGATGACTCGTGGCGCTAATCACCAATTGGATTCCTAGTGGTCACCTTATTTTATTTTATTGCAGTGTATGTTTTGGTGTGTTTTACCTATCTGGTGGTTTCTCTGCTTAATACCTGCTTGATGGAAGGTTCTGGGAGTTCTTCTACTCCCCAAGCCCGGCCGAGGCCAGTCTTGACTTGTGAGAGTTCGTATCCACCAGGATGTTGCTTGGACGGCCCGCAGGCCACATATTCCACCCACGGCGGTCATCTTGAAGAATAACATCTAGTTTTTCCTTTGAAGATGCCACGGTTGTTCTGGCAATATGTCTATGCTCTGCTGGGAGGGGTATTGAACAACCCTGGTACCTTTGATGTTATACAGTGTTCTCTGATTGTGCCTATGGCACCCCCTGCTCTTCACTGGTTCTGTTCTGTATTTTCTTCCATATCGTCACTCCAGTAACGTTGTTATTTTACTGTGTAGATTTGGGACACTGGCCCTATCTTCCAGTGATATATGACTTCTGTCTTTCTAAGTACATTGGAGAAGCTTGAAGATCCAAATAGTGTACGGTCATCGTGTCATTTTCCCTTCTCACATTGCGATAGGACAGACTGGACGCACAAGTGACTTGAATGAGTACAAGCATTGTGATGATCCTAGATTTGAAAGTTCTAGTAATCACATGCCGATCATTTTGTTCTGCTGCCAATATTTGCTTGGTTATACTCCCCTAAACCGATAGGTCGTCAGACATCATATTCCCAAATCCTCTAGCAGTGTGCTTCTCCTACTACATGAGGCGACACATTCTAGATTGTGTGTTTGCTACCCTTGATATTATATTTAATGGTCTCATTTTTAGTGTACCTGAGTACAGAGCACCACTTAGTTTCCGAACCCCTTGGGGACGAGACCCGTTGGTTATCGTGTAAGTTCGTAAACGCGAAAGGGAGGAATATGGACAGAGAATTTTTTCTTTAAATGAAAAAATCGACAGATTCATAGCATAAATGCAACAAATGAAATAAAGTTCATTGTGTAAGTGTGCATTCACTCACCCCCACCCACCCTTCCCTCCCTCCCTGCTTCTCTCTCTCACTGCATCTCCCCCTCACTGCCTCCCCCACTCTCTGCCTCCTCGCCCCCTCACTGCCTCTCCCCCTCATTGCCTTTTTCCCCCCCTTACTGCCTCCTCCCCTCAATGCTCACTGCCTCTCCCCCTCAATGCCCTCACTGCCTCTCCCCCTCAATGCCTCACAGTCTCTCCCCTCAATGCCTCACGCCTCTCCCCCTCAATGCCTCACTGCCTCTCCCCCTCAATGCCTCACTGCCTCTCCCCCTCAATGCCTCACTGCCTCTCCCCCTCAATGCCTCACTGCCTCTCCCCCTCAATGCCTGCCATCCCTCCCTCATTGCCTGCCATCCCTCCCTCATTGCCTTCCTCATAACATAAGAACAGCAGGCTATGGAGTGATGGGGCAGCTACTAACGGGGTCGGGAACTACTAACAGGGTGGAGGGGGTGTGTAGAGGCGGACATGTCTGTCAGCGCCTGCTCACAAATGCCAGCTGTGCATAATTCATAAAAAAAACTATTTTTGTTTAATTAATAAATCGGAAATCATATAACATGTTAATGATTAATAATGTATATTAATATATGACAATTAACATTTTGGCATAAATATTTTACAACTAAGATTAAAATTTGTAATACCATATGGGCGATAGTTTGGCAACATCGCCATGGTCAGCAAATCCTTCCTTACTGCCTCCCTCACCACTCCACCAACAGAGAGGGGGGCGAATTAGGGTTGATACCTGGTTGATGGGGTTCTGGGAGTTCTTCTACTCCCCAAGCCCGGCCCGAGGCAGGCTTGACTTGTGAGAGTTTGGTCCACTAGGCTGTTGCTTGGAGCGGCCCGCAGGCCCACATACCCACCACAGCCCGGCTGGTCCGGAACTCCTTGGGGAATAAATAGTTTCCTCTTGAAGATGTCCACGGTTGTTCCGGCAATATTTTTATGCTTGCTGGGAGGACGTTGAACAACCGCGGACCTCTGATGTTATACAGTGTTCTCTGATTGTGCCTATGGCACCCCTGCTCTTCACTGGTTCTATTCTGCATTTTCTTCCATATCGTTCACTCCAGTACGTTGTTATTTTACTGTGTAGATTGGGACCTGGCCCTCCAGTATCTTCCAGGTGTATATTATTTGATATCTCTCTCGTCTTCTTTCTAGTGAGTACATTTGGAGAGCTTTGAGACGATCCCAATAATTTAGGTGCTTTATCGCGTCTATGCGTGCTGTATATGTTCTCTGTATTCCCTCTATTTCAGCAATCTCTCTGCTCTGAAGGGGGAAGTGAGTACTGAACAGTACTCAAGACGGGACAGCACAAGTGACTTGAAGAGTACAAGCATTGTGATGGGATCCCTGGATTTGAAAGTTCTCGTAATCCATCCTATCATTTTTCTGGCTGTCGCAATATTTGCTTGGTTATGCTCCCTAAACGTTAGGTCGTCAGACATCATTATTCCCAAATCCTTTACATGTTGTTTTCCTACTATGGGCACATTTGATTGTGTTTTGTACCCTGTATTATGTTTAAGGTCCTCATTTTTACCGTACCTGAGTACCTGGAATTTGTCACTGTTAACATCATATTATTTTCTGATGCCCAGTCGAAAACTTTATTAATATCAGCTTGAAGTTTTTCAATGTCTTCAGCCGAGGTAATTTTCATACTGATTTTGTGTCGTCTGCAAAGGATGATACGAAGCTGTGACTTGTATTTTTGTCTATATCTGATATGAGATAAGGAAAAGCAGCGGTGCAAGGACTGTACCCTGAGGTACAGAGCTTTTAACTGCACTTGGACTAGATTTTATATGGTTGACCGTTACTCGCTGAGTCCTGTTTGACAGAAAACTGAGTATCCAGCGTCCTACTTTACCGGTTATTCCCATTGACTTCATTTTGTGTGCTATCACGCCATGGTCACATTTATCGAAAGCCTTTGCGAAGTCCGTGTATATCACATCAGCATTCTGTTTTTCTTCTAATGCCTCAGTGACTTTATCGTAGTGCTCAAGTAGCTGTGAGAGGCACGATCTTCCCGCTCGAAATCCATGTTGGCCTGGGTTGTGAAGGTCATTGGTCTCCATGAAATTGGTGACCTGACTCCTAATCACTCTCTCAAATACTTTTATTGATGCGATGTTAGTGCAACTGGTCTATAATTCTTTGCCAATGCTTTGCTCCCTCCCTTGTGTAGAGGGGCTATGTCTGCTACTTTAAGTGCATCTGGTATCTCCCCCGTGTCCAAGCTCTTCCTCCACACTATACTGAGTGCCTGTGCTACCGGCACTTTGCATTTCTTTATAAATATTGAATTCCATGAGTCTGGACCTGGGGCCGAGTGCATGGGCATGTTTTCAATTTCTCTTTCAAAATTTAGTGCGCTCGTGTTGATATCAGTTATATTTACAGGGGTTTGGATATCCCGCATAAAGAAATTGTCTGGATCTTCTACTTTCATGTTGTTTATTGGAGTGCTAAACATGTCCTCATACTGCTTTTTTAGGATTTCACTAATTTCTTTGTCATCCTCCGTGTATGAACCTTCACTTGTACGAATAGGTCCAATACTGGCAGTAGTTTTTGCTTTTGATTTCGCATATGTGAAGAAGTATTTTGGATTTTTCTTTATTTCCTGAATTGCTTTCTGTTCTAACTGCCTTTCTTCAGTTTCATATGAGTGTTTCAATTTCCGCTCGATTTCTTCAATCTCCCTATTTAAATTATTCCTTCTTTGACGGGAAATTCGTGTCTGCATAAGCAGTTCCGTTATTCTTTTCCTGCGTTTATAGTGTCTTCTGCGTTCTCTTTCTACGTTGGATCTCTTTCTGGCTTTCCTCAAAGGAACATGTTTCAGACAGACTTGATACGCTTCCGAAGTCAGTTTTTCTATTCCTTCTGTAGGACTTTTATTACTTAAAACAGTTTCCCATGGAATGTTTTTAAGTTCCCTGTTTATTATCTCCCAGTCTATCCTTTTATTATTAAAATTGAATTTACTGAATAGCCCCTCTCGCTTTATCAACGTTTTAGGTCTATTCTGAGTATTGATGGTAGTTTGCACTTCAATGAGCTTGTGATCTGAATATGTGGTATCTGATATCGTAATGTCTCTGATAATGTCTTCATTGTTCGTAAAGACCAGATCTAGAATATTTTCATTTCTCGTTGGCTCCGATATCTGCTGACTGAGTGAAAATTTGTCACAGAATCTAAGTAGTTCTCTAATCTGTGGTTGGTTAGGTCCTGATAGATTCCCTGGTATAATATTATTGTTTGCTATTCTCCACCTGAGACTAGGCAAGTTGAAGTCACCTAAGAAGATAATATCAGGTATTGGGTTCTCCAAATTATCAAGGCTATTCTCTATTTTGTTTACTGTTCTGTGAATTCCTCAGCCGTTGCATCTGGCGGTTTGTATATTAGAATAATCACTAAATTTTTTTCTCTATTTTTAATCCCAGTACCTCTATCACCTCATTTGTAACGTTTAGGAGCTCCGAGCACACAAGGTCTTCCCTAATATACAGACCCACTCCTCCATGTGACCTAATTTTCCTATCACACCTGTATAGGTTATATCCTGGAATCCAGATCTCACTGTCCAAGAATTCCCCTGCATGGGTTTCTGTGAAAGCTCCAAATACTGCATTTGACTCCGTGAGGAGGCCATTTATGAACTGTACTTTATTGTTTGTTCTTGTTTTCAGTCCTTGTATGTTGGCAAAGATGAATGAGGTTACTCTATTAGTGATAGTTTGACTGGGAGACTTTTTCGGCAAGCCCATTATGCGTGGACATATTGAGTTTGTTCTGACCAGTGCTGATTGTTGTAGGGCAGTTGCCTGTTGTAGTTGTGGTTCCCTTTCGGTGTGTAGTTGTATCTGTAATTCTGGTATGCAAGTGGGTCTGGCATCCAGTTCCATACATTCTCCATGCTCCTCCTTTTGAATTCTCTCTCGGTCTGGTATAAAAAATTTATCGAATTTCCTCCAAATTCATTATCCTGCTTGCCACTCTTTATGTAGCGTTCCGTGCCTTTCACGTGAAAGTATGGGCAGCTGAGGTCATAGCATTTTCTGTCCTCCAGTGAGGTTTGGCACATCTCAGGATGGAAAAATCTACATTTTGATCCGTTCCGATCCGTTCTCATACTGGATGTTTACTTCGTGTGTGAACATCCTTTGTGGTGAGAGTGTTATTATCACAGGTGCTGGAAACTGTGTTTACCAAGCCTGTTTTCTTTTATGTTTGTAAGACTAATGTATGTGTTTGAAGCTTTCTTATAACGCTCGGATATCTTGTCTGGTCTCACACTGTACACCTAGCTTTGATTAATTGTGTACCCTGCTACCTGGTACTACCTGTACCCTGCTACCTGGCACTACCCTGCTACCTGGCACTACTCTGCTACCTGGCACTACTCTGCTACCTGGCACTACCCTGCTACCTGGTACTACTCTGCTACCTGGCACTACCCTGCTACCTGGCACTACCCTGCTACCTGGCACTACCCTGCTACCTGGCACTACCCTGCTACCTAGCACTACCCTGCTACCTGGCACTACTCTGCTACCTGGCACTACCCTGCTACCTGGCACTACCTGCTACCTGGCACTACCCTGCTACCTGGCACTACTCTGCTACCTAGCACTACCCTGCTACCTGGCACTACCCTGCTACCTGGCACTACCCTGCTACCTGGCACTACTCTGCTACCTGGCACTACCCTGCTACCTGGCACTACTCTGCTACCTGGCACTACCCTGCTACCTGGCACTACTCTGCTACCTAGCACTACCCTGCTACCTGGCACTACCCTGCTACCTGGCACTACCCTGCTACCTGGCACTACTCTGCTACCTGGCACTACCCTGCTACCTGGCACTACTCTGCTACCTGGCACTACTCTGCTACCTAGCACTACCCTGCTACCTGGCACTACCCTGCTACCTGGCACTACTCTGCTACCTGGCACTACTCTGCTACCTGGCACTACCCTGCTACCTGGCACTACCCTGCTACCTGGCACTACTCTGCTACCTGGCACTACTCTGCTACCTGGCACTACCCTGCTACCTGGCACTACTCTGCTACCTAGCACTACCCTGCTACCTGGCACTACCCTGCTACCTGGCACTACTCTGCTACCTGGCACTACCCTGCTACCTGGCACTACTCTGCTACCTAGCACTACCCTGCTACCTGGCACTACCCTGCTACCTGGCACTACTCTGCTACCTGGCACTATTCTGCTACCTGGCACTACCCTGCTACCTGGCACTACCCTGCTACCTGGCACTACCCTGCTACCTAGCACTACCCTGCTACCTGGCACTACCCTGCTACCTGGCACTACTCTGCTACCTGGCACTATTCTGCTACCTGGCACTACCCTACTTCCTGGCACTACCCTGCTACCTGGCACTACCCTGCTACCTGGCACTACTCTGCTACCTGGCACTACCCTGCTACCTGGCACTACCCTGCTACCTGGCACTACCCTGCTACCTGGCACTACCCTGCTACCTGGCACTACCCTACTTCCTGGCACTACCCTGCTACCTGGCACTACCCTGCTACCTGGCACTACCCTGCTACCTGGCACTACCCTGCTACCTGGCACTACCCTACTTCCTGGCACTACCCTGCTACCTGGCACTACCCTGCTACCTGGCACTACTCTGCTACCTGGCACTACCCTACTTCCTGGCACTACCCTGCTACCTGGCCTACCCTGCTACCTGGCACTACTCTGCTACCTGGCACTACCCTGCTACCTGGCACTACCCTGCTACCTGGCACTACCCTACTTCCTGGCACTACCCTGCTACCTGGCACTACCCTGCTACCTGGCACTACTCTGCTACCTGGCACTACCCTGCTACCTGGCACTACCCTGCTACCTAGCACTACCCTGCTACCTGGCACTACCCTGCTACCTGGCACTACTCTGCTACCTAGCACTACCCTGCTACGTGGCACTACTCTGCTACCTGGCACTACTCTGCTACCTGGCACTATTCTGCTACCTGGCACTACCCTGCTACCTGGCACTACTCTGCTACCTAGCACTACCCTGCTACCTGGCACTACCCTGCTACCTGGCACTACTCTGCTACCTGGCACTATTCTGCTACCTGGCACTACCCTGCTACCTGGCACTACCCTGCTACCTGGCACTACTCTGCTACCTGGCACTACTCTGCTACCTGGCACTACCCTGCTACCTAGCACTACCCTGCTACCTGGCACTACCCTGCTACCTGGCACTACCCTGCTACCTGGCACTACCCTGCTACCTGGCACTACCCTGCTACCTAGCACTACCCTGCTACCTGGCACTACCTGCTACCTGGCACTACTCTGCTACCTGGCACTATTCTGCTACCTGGCACTACCCTGCTACCTAGCACTACCCTGCTACCTAGCACTACCTGCTACCTGGCACTACCCTGCTACCTGGCACTACCCTGCTACCTGGCACTACTCTGCTACCTGGCACTACCCTGCTACCTGGCACTACCCTGCTACCTGGCACTACCCTGCTACCTGGCACTACCCTGCTACCTAGCACTACCCTGCTACCTGGCACTACTCTGCTACCTGGCACTACTCTGCTACCTGGCACTACTCTGCTACCTGGCACTACCCTGCTACCTGGCACTACCCTGCTACCTGGCACTACCCTGCTACCTGGCACTACCCTGCTACCTGGCACTACCCTGCTACCTGGCACTACTCTGCTACCTGGCACTACTCTGCTACCTGGCACTACTCTGCTACCTGGCACTACCCTGCTACCTGGCACTACCCTGCTACCTGGCACTACTCTGCTACCTAGCACTACCCTGCTACCTGGCACTACCCTGCTACCTAGCACTACCCTGCTACCTGGCACTACCCTGCTACCTGGCACTACTCTGCTACCTAGCACTACCCTGCTACCTGGCACTACCGGATCTTAACTAATTTCCTCGAGTCTTTGACCATAATTGGGAATACAAGCCATGGGGTTGCTGCCATTAATAGTCTCACTGATCAGGCCGGGCCTCTCAGCCAAGGTC
>WNGS01022523.1:7120-17974 GCA_020271785.1 Procambarus virginalis
CACCAACCAGTGAAACAGAACAATACCTCACCAAGCAGTGAAACAGAACAATACCTCACCAGCCAGTGAAACAGAACAATACCTCACCAAGCAGTGAAACAGAACAATACCTCACCAAGCAGTGAAACAGAACAATACCTCACCAAGCAGTGAAACAGAACAATACCTCACCAAGCAGTGAAACAGCACAATACCTCACCAAGCAGTGAAACAGCACAATACTCACCAAGCAGTGAAACAGCACAATACCTCACCAAGCAGTGAAGCAGCGATATCTCAACAAAAAGAGAAAGAAGGATATTGCGACAGGCAAGGAAATAAAACAACATTTGAATAGGCACTGAAACCGGACACTAAGCCAACAAACGGCGCGAGAGCGCAATATCCTTGCAAGCCGATATTAATCCTATAAAGACACAATACACACGCTTCCCAGAAACAGTATCCGTCCTTCCTGCCGATATTCGGATAAAAAAAAAAATAGGAGGGGAGATCCCGATTTGATATTTGTAATTGTTTACCATGCGGACTAGCTGCCCATTGATGAAATATTTACACACTGGAATGTAATTTGATGTTTGTTATTAGGCTTACTCTGGTTTTCTTTAAATTATTATTATTTTATATTTTGCAATTACTGAATTATCATTTTATATTTTTTTTATATAATAATTTAATTTATAATTGTCATAATTCAATTAATATTAATTATTATTATGGCACAGTAAGAGTTCACAGACCATTTCGTGCTCTTAGTAAAAGGCTTAATTTGATATGAACTTCAACTAGCATCTTGATCTTCGATGATCATTTGGATCATCAGGGAATTGAACTCAGACCAGAAAAATATGATTGTCCAGGTTAAAAAAAAAGAAAATTGACGAGCGTGTAACCTTAGGATTCTTTCATTGAAATATGACTAACATACAAGGGCATCATCCCAACCCATAAGTATTTTGCGGAAATAAAATACAATGGTTTGAAACCTCTTCTCTTCATTTGGTTGGTCAAAGTTGCTCGGCGTCTTAATTAAATTACCATTAGATTTCTTCCTGGCTAGCAGGCAGAGAAGCAGACACCCCGACAGTGAAGACTGTCGGGGTGAAATAACATCTACTACGGGCTCACCATAGCCCGTGCTACTTGGAACTTCTTGTTCCAGGTAGGGAATCTTTAACAACAACAACAACATGTCGGGGTGGTTACTCACTGGAAGACTGTGAGTAACCTCTACCATGTCACCCCCGAGCTGTGGAAGCCACTAGTAACCTCTACCATGTCACCCCCGAGCTGTGGAAGCCACTAGTAACCTCTACCATGTCACCCCCGAGCTGTGGAAGCCACTAGTAACCTCTACCATGTCACCCCCGAGCTGTGGAAGCCACTAGTAACCTCTACCATGTCACCCCCGAGCTGTGGACGCCACTAGTAACCTCTACCATGTCACCCCGAGCTGTGGAAGCCACTAGTAACCTCTACCATGTCACCCCCGAGCTGTGGAAGACTGTGAGTAACCTCTACCATGTCACCCCCGAGCTGTGGAAGACTGTGAGTAACCTCTACCATGTCACCCCCGAGCTGTGGAAGCCACTAGTAACCTCTACCATGTCACCCCCGAGCTGTGGAAGACTGTGAGTAACCTCTACCATGTCACCCCCGAGCTGTGGAAGACTGTGAGTAACCTCTACCATGTCACCCCCGAGCTGTGGAAGCCACTAGTAACCTCTACCATGTCACCCCCGAGCTGTGGAAGACTGTGAGTAACCTCTACCATGTCACCCCCGAGCTGTGGAAGCCACTAGTAACCTCTACCATGTCACCCCCGAGCTGTGGAAGCCACTAGTAACCTCTGGTAACCTCCAAGACGCAATTTCGTCCCTCAGCATTATACGGACACTCAGAAATACAAGTTAGGATTCTTGAGTCATTAACTGATGGTGACTCTAAGTTCATCAATGTTGCACACAGCATTGATGTGCGCATCAATCACGCTAAAAAATGCTAGGCGTCTAAGATCTATTTCCACCCATCCATTTATAAATACCAGCTCACACCCAGACATTAAATTAATAGTGTACGTGCAACAGCCAGGCTAAACTATAAATACGGTCATGTATGTATATTTATTATATATGTGTGTTTGTATTTATTATATATGTGTGTTTGTATTTAGTATATATGTGAGTGTATATTATTATATGCATTGTGTATTTATATATATAAATATATATATATATATATATATATATATATATATATATATATATATATATATATATATATTATATATATATATATATATTAAAATAAATTAGGCCAAAATAATTTAAGGTGAAAATATTATTATTTTCACGTAATACTTTACTACTACTACACTACTAATAATAATAATAATAATAATAATAATAATAATAATAATAATAATAAATAATAATACACCAAGAGAGTAACACACTAACATGGTGTGTCAGTGAGAGAGGCGTCAAATGAGGAGCGTCAGAGGCAGAACATTCCTGGATGACAGGGCCTGAGCAGCATGAGGGGGGGGGGGATGATGAGAAAATCCTGGTCCGGCTTCAGTGGAAGCCTCAGGAAACCCTTGTGAGCTCAGTAGAACTCCAGGTTGAAATCCTTTTCACCACGTCGTGGCCTAGTTGACTAGGGCGTGGGAACACCCACCGCATAGGTTCGAACCCTCATCACGGCTTCTATGTATTTTCTCAATAATAATAATAATAATAATAATAATAATAGTAATAATAATAATAATAATAATTAATATTTCATTTGTGAGAGAGGCCACACACATATACCAGAACAATCCAGAATTCTTGATTTACGCGTCCCTCCCGCTCAATATGGCAAAACCCTTCGTGTTTCTCAAGGCCACAAGCACTATTCTGGCGTGCGTTGCGTTGACCAGCTGGAACACCAGCTGAGGTATGGTCAATCCACGCACACTATGGTTCGCCAAAGCTCGTTTAGTATTATTAAAATCGAATATACCGTTAGGTTAGGCTCGCCTGCGTTGGGTTGGGTTTTAAAATCCGTTGGTGAACAGTCTTTTGTACGTTGTGATGATAACTGAATCTGGCGTTGATGACCTAAGGTTGAGAAGCAAGGTTTGTACTTATTTCCCTTCCTGATTATCTTACTGATCTAAGGACAGGCAAGTTACTTGCTCGGGGCTTGTACCTGAGACCTCCAATTGTGCTCTCTCGCGACATGCTTCCGGAAGGGCAGAAGAAATTATGGGAGAAGAGTAAGAGGGGAAAATTGAAAGAGACACAAAGGGAGTAGGGAGTAGAATAGGGAGGGAGAGAGTGGGGAACGGAGGGAGGGCAGGAACCGAAATGAAGATATAGGTAGCAGAGAGCAGGATGTGAAGAAGGCCGAGAGGAAGGAGAGAGAGAGAGAGAAAGGGTGAAGAAGCAAGAAAACAACTGGAGGAGGTGGGGCATACTGTCCCAGCGAGGCTGACCCACTCTCTCTCAAGTCAATACCAGGAGTGGTACTGTGGTCCAGATACACCGTGCACCACACACTCACCCATCCAGATTTATCGGTATTTCATTCATAGATCCCACCTCTCACCCTCACCCCCCCCCCGGTCCACTTCTCTCCCCTCCCCCCCTCCCCCTCCCCCTCCCCTCCCCCTCCTCCCCTGAGCATATAAACACTCAACTGTTCAATGGTGTACAATCGGCAGAGTTCGCCACTCTCCTTGACCGCTCGTGGTTAATTGTGTTCTAGTTATACAGACCAATTTCAGTGTTTGTGAAACATTTACTAAAAAATTGTGTTCCATAATCAAATTTGCATATTGCGCACTCTTATCAGAGGACGTCCTTTTGTTGCGTGTAATGAAGCGTTGAAGCTGTAATGAACCGTATTCATTACCGGTGTTTTGATTAACACGAAACTTAATTAGTCTCATTAGCTACTGATTCACATCATCATAAATAGATAGCAACGTTCAATAACAAACTCGCCCAAACTCTATAGTTATGAGCTGAATAAAGATCAATGAGACAAAAAATGACTTTCCATTAACGTGGAGATTACTATTGCTCTAAGCGATGATGAGGTTGATGCGTTGATCGGAGTTATGGGAAGGGGTGGAGGAAGGGAGGGGGGAAGTAAAGAGAGGAAAAATAGGCGAGGCAAAGAAAAATATAACGATTGTAGAAAAAGAGAAATTATAGAAAACCGCGAAAAAAAGTTGCTTTTAAAGATTAAGGAAAGAGCAATGAGACGAGGAGAGAGGAGGAGGAGAGAGGAAGAGGAGGAGGAGGAGAGGAGGAGGAGAGGAGGAGGAGGAGGAGGAGGAGGAGGGAGGAGGAGGAGGAGGAGGAGGAGGAGGAGGAGGAGGAGAGGAGGAGGAGGAGAAGCAGGAGGAGGAGGACGAAGGAGGAAGAGGAAGGAAATTCTGAGAATCTCTATACAAGCCATGCGGCCTTTACCCTGCAGCCCACCCTCACTCTGAACCCCATCCCACTCCACTCATGTCCTTTCTGCGGACTCAACACTCTACCATCTCTGTCTTATCTTACTTTTTCTTCCCTCTAAGTCAGTCCTCCCGTGTTCCATTTCCACCATCACACAAAAACATCCCCACCATCACAAGGTCCTCACATAAAAGGATGGCATAGAAGATGGAGAAGCAAGAAGGGATAACTGGGAAGGCAGTGCACTGGACAAGAGACTACCTCAAGTAAACAAAACACTCACAGTAAGAGAAGAGGTTTCGAGCTGGAAGAAGGTAACAGGTGGAGTTTCGCAAGGGTTGGTCCTGGGTGCCTCCACTGTTTCTTATTTATGTGAAGGGTGTAAGCTCGTGCATGTCAATGTTGCAGACGATGCAAAACTAATGACGACTGGAAAACAAAGAAGAGCGCAGCTTACACAATGACCCTGGCGAACGCCAGGAGTGGGCAAACAAAGGTTGCTGGAGTTCTTTCCTAACAAGTGTAAGGTGACAAAAGTTCTGCCCGAAACGCTTTTGCGTAATAGTGGCTTTAGGCATTGTATGTACTAGCGCTATCTATAAATCTATCATTTTTTGTAAAACCTCTTGAATGTATGTACCTTACCTGAATAAACATTTATTTGTTTATTTATAAAACTGGGAAGGAAAGGAAGGTGTCAAGTTATGTTTACATGATAGGCGGAAGGCAGCTTCAGGAGTCAGAGAGAGAGAAAGAAGAATTTGGGATTGAATATAACTCCAGCACTATTCCCAGGGACACACACACACAGGTAACAACGGCAGCATATGAGACGCTGACAACAATTACAAATTCCTTAGTAACCTAAACCAGGACTCTTTCAGGGCAATGTACACAACCTTTGTAGACCACTATTAGAATATGCAGCACTGGCCTGGAATCCGCACCTTGTGAAGAATAAAACCAAACCGAAAGTACAAGCAAAGGTTAGCAATACGATTAATAACATAGGTAAAAGAGCTAAGCTATGAGGATAGGTTAAGGGAACCAGACCTCAGACCTTACAACCCTGGAGAGGAGAACAAAGGGGGATATGATCGCAACACACAAGATACTGAGGGTAATTGAGAAGGTGGACAACGTTAGCTTTTATAAAGTAAGAGAAAGTAGGACGAGAGAAAGTTGGGAGACTAGAACAGTAAATGAGTTGAAGAAATGTAAGGGCATTCTTGTACCATGTACTAATGGTCAACAAGTGGAACGACCTCAAAGAAGTTGTGGAAGCCACCTCCATCCACAACTTTAATGCCAAATTCGACAAAGAATTCGAACTTCAGAATAACAACAAATTTGTTTGCAACAGGTAAAGGAAGGCCAGCAGGCGAGAACAGAGCTATACCTCGCTTACCCCGTAGTCGCTGAGAGGTAAGTACTGTTAGGGAAGTACACCACCACTTCCCCCAGCACCAGACCCCCACACAAGCCACCCATCATCCTCGCCCCATTCTTTACGCCTCCCCCTCCCCCCCCCAGGCTGTGAGGAGTTGTCGTGTGAAAGAGCCATATCGAAGGACTCCAGCGTTACCAGTGCCTGACCTGCCACGGTGTTGCAAGCGTCCATAGTGTCGTGCTGGTGGTCGTCGACGGTGTCCTGGTGGTCGTCGACGGTGTCGTGCTGGTGGTCGTCGACGGTGTCGTGGTGGTGGTCGACGGTGTCGTGATGCTGGTCGTCGACGGTGTCGTGGTGGTCGTCGACGGTGTCGTGGTGGTGGTCGTCGACGGTGTCGTGGTGGTCGTCGACGGTGTCGTGGTAGTGGTCGACGGTGTCGTGGTGCTGGTCGTCGACGGTGTCGTGGTGGTGGTCGTCGACGGTGTCGTGGTGGTGGTCGTCGACGGTGTCGTGGTGGTCGTCGACGGTGTCGTGGTGGTGGTCGACGGTGTCGTGGTGGTGGTCGTCGACGGTGTCGTCACTCTCCACTCCTCACTCCAGTTTAATACATGGTTGGCATGGTTATCGTGCCACGGTAGGCAGTTATGAGGGCAACCTTTAGCAAGTTATCGTGTCACTGTCTGCCGTGATAGTGACACGGTAGAAGGTTATGGAGTGATGGTGGGTTGCCATGGGGTCACAGTAGTGCCTCAGGTATGCTGCAATAGTACCTTGGCGCGAAGGGTCATAACTAGGCAATGGTTTGAACCTGTTTGCTGGCGCACGGTGCCAATGTCTGTTTGTCAGAGTACTATAGGATCACATGCTCCAATTACGTGACGTCATAGTTGGCTGGTAGCGGAGGTAGGGGAGGGGGGTGTGTGGCCCCGGGGGGGGGGGCTAAAGGGGGGTTAGGGGGGGGGGGTTAACTACACCAGCAGGAGTAAGAAAATGTCCAATGATGATACTAGCACGGAGGGCCACGGTGATACTAGCACAGGGGGCCACGGTGATACTAGCACGGAGGGCCACGGTGATACTAGCACAGGGGGCCACGGTGATACTAGCACGGAGGGCCACGGTGATACTAGCACGGAGGGCCACGGTGATACTAGCACGGAGGGCCACGGTGACACTAGCACGGAGGGCCACGGTGATACTAGCACAGGGGGCCACGGTGATACTAGCACGGAGGGCCACGGTGATACTAGCACAGGGGGCCACGGTGATACTAGCACGGAGGGCCACGGTGACACTAGCACGGAGGGCCACGGTGATACTAGCACAGGGGGCCACGGTGATACTAGCACGGAGGGCCACGGTGACACTAGCACGGAGGGCCACGGTGATACTAGCACGGAGGGCCACGGTGATACTAGCACGGAGGGCCACGGTGACACTAGCACGGAGGGCCACGGTGATACTAGCACGGAGGGCCACGGTGACACTAGCACGGAGGGCCACGGTGATACTAGCACAGGGGGCCACGGTGACACTAGCACGGAGGGCCACGGTGATACTAGCACGGAGGGCCACGGTGATACTAGCACGGAGGGCCACGGTGATACTAGCACGGAGGCCACGGTGATACTAGCACGGGGGGCCACGGTGATACTAGCACGGGGGGCCACGGTGATACTAGCACGGGGGCCACGGTGATACTAGCACGGGGGGCCACGGTGATACTAGCACAGGGGGCCACGGCGATACTAGCACGGGGGGCCACGGTGATACTAGCACAGGGGCCACGGTGACACTAGCACGGAGGGCCACGGTGACACTAGCACAGGGAGCCACGGTGACACTAGCACGGAGGGCCACGGTGACACTAGCACAGGGGGCCACGGTGACACTAGCACGGAGGGCCACGGTGATACTAGCACGGAGGGCCACGGTGACACTAGCACGGAGGGCCACGGTGATACTAGCACGGAGGGCCACGGTGATACTAGCACGGAGGGCCACGGTGACACTAGCACGGGTGCCACAGGGATGAAGACAAGGGTGCCACTGTGTTACAAACAAAAGTGTCAGAGTAGCATATACCAACACATCTTAGTGATATACGTCGGGCCATCTTAAAGTGCTACACATTTCCGCAGTGGCGGTAACACCGTTGTTATAATGATTAAAGTGCCAAAGCAACATGCACGAGTGAGCCGTGGAAATGTAAGTGTATCTACGGAGGGGGGGGGGGGTAGGGGGAGGGGGTGGGAGAGTGAGAAAGAGTGCTACCGCGAGCCAAACAGTGCCACTATCACAGCACCTGCAACTAATCAAAATTATCTCTTGACGACATGGGCCACAACAATCAATCGGCAGAACCTGCCGAGTGCCAGCCAGACGTCAAGGCGTTGCCACAGTGACATCCACGGCGATGATGGCACCGTGCGTAAGGCCTCACTTGCCAGGCCAAAAATCGTCAAAGTGCCAACCCACACGAAACGTGGCATTCCCCCCCCCCCCCCTCATCGACTGCAATACCTTAAGTGCCACTGGGTCTGAGTGCCCCAGGGCCACCCCTCCCCCCTCGGGGCACTACTCCACGACTGAGCCACCAACAGCTCGCCAGGTTACCTAAACATCGCACAAATCTAACCTCAACGGGGATAATAAACATGAGAGAATTCATATATAAAAACACACACACACACAGGGGGAAGATGGGGGCACGGCGAGATATGTTTAGCAACGGAGTCAAGTGCACAGGTGGTGTGTGTGTGTGTGTGTGTGTGTGTGTGTGTGTGTGTGTGTGTGTGTGTGTGTGTGTGTGTGTGTGTGTGTGTGTGTGTGTGCGTGTGTGTGTGTGTATTCACTTAGTTGTATTCACTTAGTTGTATTCACTTAGTTGTATTTTACGGGGGTTGAGCTTTGCTCTTTCGGCCCGCCTCTCAACTGTCAATCAACTGTTTACTAACTACACTAACTACTTTTCTTTTTTTTTCACACCACACACACACACACACCCCAGGAAGCAGCCCGTGACAGCTGACTAACTCCCAGGTACCTATTTACTGCTAGGTAACAGGGGCATTCAGGGTGAAAGAAACTTTGCCCATTTGTTTCTGCCGGGTGCGGGAATCGAACCCGCGCCACAGAATTACGAATCCTGCGCGCTATCCACCAGGCTACCTGGCCCCTTGTGTGTGTGTGTGTGTGTGTATTCACTTAGTTGTATTTTACGGGGGTTGAGCTTTGCTCTTTCGGCCCGCCTCTCAACTGTCAATCAACTGTTTACTAACTACACTAACTACTTTTTTTTTTTTTTTTTTTTTTTCCCACACCACACACACACACCCAGGAAGCAGCCCGTGACAGCTGACTAACTCCCAGGTACCTATTTACTGCTAGGTAACAGGGGCATTCAGGGTGAAAGAAACTTTGCCCATTTGTTTCTGCCGGGTGCGGGAATCGAACCCGCGCCACAGAATTACAAGTCCGTGTGTGTGTGTGTGTGTGTGTGTGTGTGTGTGTGTGTGTGTGTGTGTGTGTGTGTGTGTGTGTGTGCATCTGCTCAGCTTTCCTCGCCGAGTTGTGCACTAGTTCCCAATCCCGCTCTCCTGCGTCTGATCAGTTAGTGCAACGATTATTGAAAAAATCCACAAGGGCCGTGACGAGGATTCGAACGTGCGTCCGAGAGCATCCCAGGCGCTGCCTTAATCGACTGAGCTTTCTGGCGCTCCTGTGCCAGGTAAGTCCACTACGGGCTCACCATAGCCCGTGCTACTGGAACTGTTTCTTCCAAGCAGCTGAATTTTAAACAACAACATGCTGAAGGTACTTACTGAGCGCGTCCCGACAGTGTTCCAACTCGTGTTCATAAGGTCGTGGGTCGAGTTGTTCACTCTCGGTGAATGCTTCACAATTTTCCCAGATTTTAGATTGTGCTTTTTTAGCTGGAGACTTCAGACGGGGCTGCATATTCCATCGCTGGTTTGACATAGGTTATAATGCTCGGAAGACTCTCTTTGGCTACCTAACTGAAACCTACTCGGACATTTGTCATGTTAATGTTTTCTTCAGATGCCAGCTTTATAATCCATAATCATATCCCCCATTAACTTGCATTTGTCAAGGTTAAAATATAGCAGCATCTTTTGATTATGCAGGAGCACATTCAGGTCTCCCTGAAGTCCTTCAAAGTCTGCGCTGTTCAACCTGTTCTTATCACCATTGCAGCGTCCACAAACAAAGAATATGAATGACCCATTCCCCTCTACCACAGGAATAGAATAGACCCCCCGTGGGCACCTACTTGCATTTCTCTGTCCACTACCATTTATCCTCTTTCACCATTACCCTCCGTTTTCTACAGGAGCAGCTGTCTAACTCCCAGGTACCTATTTACTGCTAGGTGAATGGGACATCAGGGTGAAACAACTCTGTTCGTTTGTATCCGCCTCCGCCAGGAATCGAACCCTGGCGGAATTCGATTCCAGAGTTCGATTCCTGGAGTTAACATTAAGACTACGATCCCCAAGTGCTGTCCAGTCAACCGCGAGGCCCCTGTGTGTGTGTGTGTGTGTGTGTGTGTGTGTGTGTGTGTGTGTGTGTGTGTGTGTGTGTGTGTGTGTGTGTGTGTGTGTGTGTGTGTACTCACCTAGTTGTACTCACCTAGTTGTGCTTGCGGGGGTTGAGCTCTGGCTCCTTGGTCCCGTCTCTCAACCGTCAATCAACAGGTGTACAGTTCCTGAGCCTATTGGGCTCTATCATATCTACACTTGAAACTGTGTATGGAGTCAGCCTCCACCACATACTTCCTAATGCATTCCATTTGTCAAACCACTCTGACACTAAAAAAGTTCTTTCTAATATCTCTGTGGCTCATTTGGGCACTCAGTTCCACCTGTGTCCCCCCCCCTTATCCCTCCCCCCCCCCTCTTTTTTTAATTTCTCTTTTTTTTTTCCATTCTTTCCTTCCATCCTTCCTTCATTTTCCCTCCCCCCTCCTCCACCTAGTGGTGTGCCCCTGTGTTA
>WNGS01022523.1:43558-51058 GCA_020271785.1 Procambarus virginalis
GTGTGTTCAGGGGGACGAAAAATTATTGGTATTTTTATTTGTCGCTTAATCACTTGAGCAAATGAACGAACTAACACGGTATTGGGTGAGCATGAGCACACACCAAGAACAAAAGCCATTCCTACATGTAAGAAGAAATACGCACAAACGCTATAAACACCGCAGAACCATTTAGTAAAAATAAAATTATATGATTACAAATGGTAATCCACGGTACGGTCACTGGAGTCTGTAAGACTGCCATGCTAAAAAACTGGGACAGAGGTGAGGTCGATGGAATACATTTCTTATAAGCATTATCAGTGCAGATGGACTCAGAATTATCATTTGATTATGCTGAAGACAGTTCTTTATGCTTCTTCCATCCTTCTTCCCTTTTCTTGACGTTTATCATCTGTTTGAGCTTCATTTCTCCCAATGTTACCTTTCCGACGCTCCTTCTGACACAAGATTGATTGTTGCCGCCGGAGGCGGCCAGTTTATTGTGTACCCCATACTCATCCTGCGAGCGGTAGCGTAAAAAGCATTACAGAGGGCAGAAAAAGGTCTTTATCAGAGAAATGCTTTGTCCTGGTTCGTCACCAGTTTCCGAGTTTGACAATGACCAGTGTCAAGTGATTAGGTCAGTGTCAGTGATTACGGATTCTAATGATCCTATTGATTGGTCTTCTAAAATAATCTTTCTGCCTCTACTCTTCACAGACGCCGTCATGTCGCAGCGGCTCTGACACACAACCTACCCAACATGACCCTGAGTCCTGGTGTGTTGCCGCTGACTCTTCCCTTTCAAAGTACATACTCAAATGTTCTAAACTTTCTAACAACGTAACGTAACCTAACCTAACATAAGCCTACCCATTCTTTTTTCTCTTTCTTTTTCTTTTACTTTCTCTTTCGTTCCCATTTGCACCTTTTATTTAGCCCCTACATATCCTTTATTAACCTATCTTTCGCCTTTCTTTTACCTTTCTCTAAGATTTCCTCCTCTTCACCTCTCTCATGCCCGTGCATTTCTCGTCTGGTTGGTTACCTGGTTGATGGGGTTCTGGGAGTTCTTCTACTCCCCAAGCCCGGCCGAGGCCAGGCTCGACTTGTGAGAGTTTGATCCACCAGGCTGTTGCTTGGAGCGGCCTGCAGGGCCACATATCCACCACAGCCCGGCTGGTCCGGAACTTCTCTTAGAAAACAGTCCAGTTTTCTCTTGAAGATGTCCACGCGTGTTCCGGCAATATTTCTTATAGTCGCTGGGAGGATGTTGAACAACCGCGGACCTCTGATGTTTATACAGTGTTCTTGATTGTGCCTATGGCACCTCTGCTCTTCACTGGTTCTATTCTGCATTTTCTTCCATATCGTTCACTCCAGTATGTTGTTATTTTGCTGTGCAGATTTGGGACCTGGCCCTCCCAGTATTTTCCATGTGTATATTATTTGGTATCTCTCTCGTCTCCTTTCTAGTGAGTTACATTTGGAGAGCTTTGAGACGATCCCAATAATTTAGGTGCTTTATCTCGAATATGCGTGCCGTATATGTTCTCTGTATTCCCTCTATTTTAGCAATCTCGTCTGCTCTGAAGGGGGAAGTGAGTACTGAGCAGTACTCAAGACGGGACAGAACAAGTGACTTTGACTTGGTACAAGTGACAGCAGAAGTGTCTTCATTACGGGCTATTCATGCCCGTGCCACCTGTTGGGTGACTTAACCTTCATCAATCAATCGTCTCTTCACAATCGACTTGATAATGGTCCAGGACAGACCGAAAAGGCGTCGTCTTTTCATCTTCTTGTGTATGGTTTGCTCAACATTCGTAACAACTGGGTTTGTTGTAAGAATTATCAGAAGATTCCAGAATGTTTACCACGAATTCTCTGGGACAGGTCCCGAGTTCGCCATGCGGTCCAGCTTCCCATTCTCCCTTGTACTAAACATTCTGGAATCTTCTGGATAATTCTTACAACACACCCAGTTTGTTACCAATTCTTCAGGCACGTTAATGTGACTCGTCATCTGAACATGACCAGTGTCAAAAATGTCAAGTTGGAGACACGAAAATATTTTTATTTGAATCATTGGTTTTTATCGCCAGTTTCTTCATAAACGGAAACCGCCAGATTCTTTCAGAGAACAACCTTCTCTCTCGTGCTAACTTTTATGACTGAAAGAAGACAAAGTGGATGGTCCGTCACCCTCCTTCCTTGGGTGGTCCGTCACCCTCCTTCCTTGGGAGGTCCGTCACCCTCCTTCCTTGGGAGGTCCGTCACCTTCCTTGGGGGTCCGTCACCCTCCTTCCTTGGGAGATCCGTCACCCTCCCTCCTGGGAGGTCCGTCACCTTCCTTGGGAGGTCCGTCACCCTCCTTCCTTGGGAGGTCCGTCACCCTCCTTCCTTGGGAGGTCCGTCACCCTCCTTCCTTGGGAGGTCCGTCACTCTCCTTCCTTGGGAGGTCCGTCACCATCCTTCCTTGGGAGGTCCGTCACCCTCCTTCCTTGGGAGATCCGTCACCCTCCTTCTTGGGAGGTCCGTCACCCTCCTTCCTTGGGAGGTCCGTCACCCCATTCCGTGACTGTCCCTCCTGGTCACCCTTGAGCACCACAAAGAGGGAAATGTCCATTGATACTCCTCCAACTTCCCTCATGCAGCTCCAACGAACCTGTTCTCACTTTGTGCATCAAAGGTCTTTCGTGACATTTATGAGTGTGTGAACTCATCAATTTGTGCCTGCAGGATCGAGCTTTGGCTCTTCGATCCCGCCTTTGTGTGTGTACCTGCAGAATCGAGCTATGTACTCACCTAGTTGTGCTTGCGGGGGTTGAGCTTCGGCTCTTTGATCCCGTCTCTCAACTGTCAAACAGGTGTACAGATTCCTGAGCATATTGGGCTATATCATATCTACGTTTGAAACTGTGTGGAGTCACCAACATCACATGACTGCCTTATGTATCCCATGTGTGTGTGTGTGGTGTGTGTGTGTGTTGTGTGTGTGTGTGTGTGTGTGTGTGTGTGTGTGGTGTGTGTGTGTGTGTGGTATACGTGCATGCAAAATGGACTTTTTTTTTTTGGCCGGGCGTTACTGGACGTGTCTGCAAGGATGCCGGAGCTTGGACCTGATCTATCCAGCCGGAAGCACCCACTGTCTATCGTGTGCTTGACAGCGCTCTCCTGCCAACACACTTTATAAACATATTCTCTAAAACGTCAGAATTTAGTCTCGTGTTCCAACAAATTTGTGTAAACTTCTGAACGTCTCCGGACGTGATTCAGTTTTTTCCTGGACTTGATCGACTGTGCGAGACTTTTGGATCTTATTCTTATGTCTGTCTTACACAAATTCAATTGTGTGTCTGTATGACTGTCAGCTTTATACGAAATGTAAAGCACTAGTGGGATTCGAACCAGGGTCGTGCTAAACACCGTGCCACAGGGGGTAACTTGCGGATGTGGAACTGCTACGCCCCCCATATGCCAAATCGAATCTTGTTACATATGTATACATTTATGTCTGTGAGTACGTGTGTATAATGCATACGAGACACATTATATGTTTTCACGATTGTGTTTATGTACGTGCATCAATGCACTGTATATGCGTAAATACAATATATGTACGTACGTAAATGCATTTCATCCAAGTATTTACGTACAAGTATTTATGTAGTAGCAAGTATTTACGTACGTAAATACAATGCACCTACGTACGTAAATACAATGCATGTAGTACGGAGAAACAATGTAGGCACGTGTATAAGCTCCATGTATGTATATATGTAAGTGCGTGCGTGCGTGCGTGTAGGTGCGGTGGTGCGCCTTACATTTTAGCCGGAGCCCATTATTTACACAGACCTCTGCCTGTCGCCCGCCTCGGGGCTCCATCATCGGAAAGGATGCGAGATTTAGCCCAACTTAACCCCGCTTTAGCGACCCCTCCTGCCTAGGCGGCCACTACTGCGGCGCTGCGCGTTAACTGGCATCAACATACCGTTGGCTTGGCATCGCATCGGAGGGTGGCACCGACAAGGAGGCTTGCAGCGTTGAAAGGTCCAATACGGTTTCGCTATGAGAGAGAGTGAGAGAGAGGGTAGGGCTGGTGTCCCATGGGCCTTAACGCAGCGTATATTCCGTAATGTTTCGTCGTTCAGAGCGTCTTGAGGCACACTGACGTGGTTATTAAAAGGACGCAGAACAGAGGAGTCGTCGGGATGAGGGGGGGGGGGGAAGGGGTGAGGGAAAGGGGTGAGGGTAGGAAAAGAGTGGACTGAGCGATGCATAGTGGGTTATTGTCAAGGGCACGATGACATCTGAATCCAGCCACTACCTCCACCACTACCACCTCACCACTACCACCTCACCACTACCACCTACACCCCCACTACCACCTCCACCACTACCACCTCCACCACCACCTACACCCCCCTACCACCTCCACCACTACACCTACACCCCCACTACCTCCACCACTAACACCACCACCACCACTACCACCTACACCCCCACTACCTCCACCACTACCACTACCACCCCACTACCTCCACCACTACCACCTACACCCCCACTACCTCCACACTACCACTACACCCCCACTACCTCCACCACTACACCTACACCCCCACTACCTCCACCACTACCACCTAAACCCCCTACCTCCACCCCCCCCACTACCTCCACCACTACCATCTACACCCCCACACTACCACCTCCACCCCACTACCCACCACTACCACCTCCACCCCCACTACCTCCACCACTACCACCTAAACCCCACTACCACCTCCACCACCACTACCTCCACCACTACCACCTCCACCCCCACTACCTCCACCACTACCACCTAAACCCCCACTACCACCTCCACCCCCACTACCATCTACACCCCACTACCTCCACTACCATCGCCTCCACCTTCCACAACCATTACCACACCAACACCTCTTTTACTATCATATTTAGGTCCATTTCCTATCATGCAGCCACACTAGACTATATGAAGGGTTACATAGTAGCAAAACGTTAACAGCATTTTACTAACAAATGCCCATCACTCAGGATGGTCATGTGATTAGTAGTCTACGGGCAGACTTTGGATGCATTGTGCGGATATCAATAAGACGAGAGTGAATAAAGTAGCAACGATACTAAGAAGTCCCCATCTAGCAGGATGCTTGTTCATCAACACCAACAACAAAACCATTACCTATACCATCTCTACCATCCCGCCTCCACCAGCGGCAGGATAGAATATGCAGCACCAGCATGGAATCTGCACATCGTGAAGCACAAAAGCAAATCTTGAAAATGTGCAGAGGTTTGCAAGAAGCCCCAGTCCCTGGGGCTTCTATTAATTATAAAAACAGCTAAGAAACACGGCTCGATATCTGCTTGATGGGGTTATGGGAGTTCAACGGATGAAACCCAGCGGGTTTTCTTCCTTTTGGGGAGTGTTGTACATGCTGCTATGGCGGTATGTCCACTCACAAGATGAGTGGCGCTGCCCAATAAACTCGCCCCTCGGGGCAAAATCTAAAAATCTAAATTCAACTCCCAAGTTAGGCCTCGGATAATTTGGTCCAACAGGTTATTGCTTGGAGCGGCCCCATGCTCACATATCCACAACAACTCGGTTGGTCCGGCACTTCTTGCAGTTAACTTGGTGCTTTTTGAGGAAATCCAACTTTGTTCTGGCAATATTTATAATGCTTCCTGGGAGATTATTCAACAGCCGTGGACCTCTGATGTTCTCTACTATTGTGCCTATGGCATGTCTACTCCTCACTGGTTCTATTCTTCATTTCCCTCCGTATCTTTCGCTCCAGAATATTGATATTTTACTGTGGAAATTTGGGACCTGGCCCTCCAGTATCTTCCAAGTACATATTACTTGTTACCGCTCTCATCTCCTTTCCAGAAAGTACATCTTCAGGTCTGAGACGGTCCCAATAACTGCACTTTTATGACAAAGAAATTCAGGAAATCCATGAAATTCTGAACATACAACCACTGAACATCAGACTACAACAAGAAGCCACCAAGGTGTGCAACACGATCGTTGTTAGAAGGTTAGAAGGACCCGGTGGTAGAGACTACTCCAAAATGAGGTGCCCCATCCCACAGCTGGAGGAACAAGAGCCTCGATCTACTCCACGGAAACAAAGCCCCACAATAAATATTCCTAGATGAAATACTGACCAGAACCCCCTCCCCCCTAAAAAAAAAACCTGCCGTCTTACCTTTGCTCGTCTCCTGTCTAGCGTAACTACTTTCCTCTCAGTCTCCGCCCGTATCAATCTGTTCGTTACTGTCTGGCCAGACAGTCAGGAGACGGGAGGAGGTAGGCACGCCAGACAGACGGACGGAGGTAGGCACGCAAGACAGACGGACGGAGGTAGGCACGCCTGACAGGAGACGGACGGAGGTAGGCACGCCTGACAGGAGACGGACGGAGGTCGGCACGCCAGACAGGAGACGGGCGGAGGTCGGCACGCCAGTCAGGAGACGGGCGGAGGTAGGCACGCCTGACAGGAGACGGGCGGAGGTAGGCACGCCAGACAGGAGACGGACGGATGTAGGCACGCCAGACAGAAGACGAGCGGAGGTAGGCACGCCAGACAGGAGACGGGCGGAGGTAGGCACGCCTGACAGTAGACGGACGGAGGTAGGCACGCCTGACAGGAGACGGACGGAGGTACGCACGCCTGACAGGAGACGGACAGAGGTAGGCACGCCTGACAGGAGACGGACGGAGGTAGGCACGCCTGACAGGCAGGAGACGGAAAGGACAGGAAGGGAGTGGTACCAAATACACAAGAGACGAGAGGGCGCAGGAGAAGGCTGCCTGCCAAGTATTTCACACACATATATTACTGTCCCCAACACCATTTGTTGGTGGCTACATGTGCCGTAGAGCGCTGCAGTCCATGTCTGGTCTGACACGCTCAGGTGTGTACGCATGTGTAGCATACGCCAGGCCACATGTGTAGCTTACTCTAAGCCACATGTGTTGCTTACTCACGCTCACATCTTTACAATCAGATACAACAAATTCGTTAGGTACTGAGATTAGTTACACTAGATACCTCGAAAGTACAAAAATTAGAGGCCAAGAGCTAAGTCTCCACCAACCCGCAAGCACATAACGGTAAACAATACAGACATATTCTCCAACTTGGCCAATATTACCATCTATCTCCACCTCAACTCGCAAACTCTCTTCTCCAACTAACTTTCCCCCCCCCCACCCCAAAGTCTCCCGCCATCTCCACCAAGAAAGTCCCCCCCCCACTCTCCTTCCCCAACACAATCAGTTCTAATTGTACCCATAGACTACACATACACAAAAAAGTTACTTAATAACCTTACACAACGGATCTCGAGGGAGGCAGTATTAATACTGCCACAAAACGATGAAACTGATTAAAAACAGAGAAACCTCTGCCCCCCCCCTTTCCCAACGCCCGCTCCTTCCTCCAGCACTGTGTATTCAAACACTCACATACTAACACACACACA
>WNGS01022523.1:56058-59771 GCA_020271785.1 Procambarus virginalis
CAGTGAATATCAGCAGCATCCTCACTATCCTGTGTGACAGTGAATATGAACAGCATCCTCACTATCCTGTGTGGCAGTGAATATGAACAGCATCCTCACTATCCTGTGTGACAGTGAATATCAGCAGCATCCTTACTATCCTGTGTGACAGTGAATATGAACAGCATCCTCACTGCCCTGTGTGGCAGTGAATATGAGCAGCATCCTCACTGTCCGGTGTGGCAGTGAATATGAGCATCATCCTCACTATCCTGTGTGACAGTGAATATGAGCAGCATCCTCACTGTCCGGTGTGGCAGTGAATATGAGCAGCATCCTCACTGTCCGGTGTGACAGTGAATATGAGCAGCATCCTCACTATCCTGTGTGACAGTGAATATGAGCAGCATCCTCACTGTCCTGTGTGACAGTGAATATGAGCAGCATCCTCACTGTCCTGTGTGACAGTGAATATGAGCAGCATCCTCACTGCAATAAGACCTAATTGAGTTACACCCAACTGGGCAAAATTCATTTTGTCAATAAAGATGTAAATAACTGATGATTGACACTTATCAGACGGCCATGGATGTCACGAGGGATGGTGTCAGACCTATGGGGCTCCCTGGGTGTAGATATGCTTCCGTCAGACCTTACCGAGAAGTCCACTACGGGCTCACCATAGCCCGTGCTGCTTGGAACTCTTTGTTTCTGGAAGCGAATCTTAAACAACAACAACAACAACCTAGAGAGAGAGAGAGATTCCCAGCCACAATGGCACCATAACTCTATATACAAACAATATTGAGGATCGAAACATCGTTACTGTAATTTTATCATTTATACTTACCGACCTGTACTTACCTAATTGTGATTTCGGGGCTTGAGCTTCAGCTCTTTCGTCCCGACTCTCAACAATCAATCAACTGGTGTACAGGTTGGGTTGGGTTATTTGTTTCAGCCATTCTCTGCAATATTGTTATTATTATTATTCGAAAAAATATCGCCCCCTCCATCCCTTCCATTACATATTCAAATTAGTTGACATTCAGAGAGAGAGAGAATGTCGGATGGACTGGGTTGTGGCAGGTGGGTGACCTAAACAATAGGTGCCTTGGTGTTGGTGTATTAGAATCTGGGAGGGAGGAAGGGGGTGGTGAGGGGGAGGGGAAGTGAGGGGGAGGGGCAGTGAGGGGGGGGGAGAGAGATGGAAGAGTGGGAGACAGGGAGGGAAGGTTGGAATGAGGGGAATGAGTCAGGTAGAGAATGAAAAATTAAGAGTGAAAAGGTAAAGGTGATGAATGGTGGCTACTTGGATGAAGGGGTGATGCGTGTAGCTTATAGGGAAGGAAGCGGGTAGAGGGGGAGGGGATAGGGTAGAGGGGGAGGAATAGGGTAGAGGGGGAGGAAGAGGGAGGGAAGTAGAAGGGGGGGATAGTAAATGGGGGTGTTGATGAGAGGTTAAGTGTCAACAGCCTCATAAGTCCTGTTGCACAGGTCTGTCCTGGGCTCACACAACTCAAAGAGACCCGGGTTCAATCCCCGTGCAAGACTGAAACAGTTGGACATGTTTCCATTCACCTGATTCCTCTGTTCACCTAGGTAACCCCGGAGGTAGGCAACAGTTGTGGTTACACCCTGGAAAAGGTCAGCAGTTGGCCTAGGGAAGGGGGCCTCGATGAGCAAGTACAGGCTTCCTGTCCCCGACGACAACAGTAGTCATACAGCCTTAGGCTCGCCTTCGCCAATTACATAAAACAATATGAAAGCAACTGTTGCCAGTAAACTATATTGCTCAATAAATAGGGAAATGGTAAGCCTAATTAAAATATATATGTGATTCTAATATATAAATCGATGCCATGTGGACATTTCCGGATATAACGAATAAAAATCACCCAAATATTTAACAAACTGTGGGAGTGCCTCATCTCTCATCTCATCCCATTTTCAATAATATCTTTCCCTCCCTCACGCGTTTCACCAAATTTTCCTCAATCGCTTCCTCCTTTATTTCCATCCCCTCCCTTCTCTTCCTATCTTGAGCCTGCCATTGCCCTATCACGACATTAAGCTTCATTCATACTCTAAGTCAATGCTGTCTTCTCATATCCTCCAACCAGCCATACTGTCTTCACCTTTCAACACGTCTCATCCCATCAAACAAATTCTCCGCTTTCAGCCGAGTAGAATAATATTTGTTTAATTTGCCATGACAAAAGTATGCATCTCTCTACGTCATCGCCATTTTATAAACAAATTCAACATGAGAAATCAATCTAATTTAACCTAATCTAACCCATCCCAACCCCAACCTATCCTAAACTAATCGAACAACGAAAATAAGATATCACTTTGTGCTTTTCATATGATATGTAAATATGTGACGTCATACATTACCTTACCTTGAGGTAGGTAAGGTATGACGTCCTTGAGTCATAATGGTACATCTCGGTACAGGTTTAGATCCAACTGCTCAATCATCCCGACCACCATCCCTCCTCCTGCTACCCCTCCATAATCCCTCCACCCCCCCCCAAACTCCCTCCCTACCCGGTCTGTTACTGAGGGGTATGGGGGGGGGGCTCTATTCATCTCTCTTCTCTCTCTCTTTTCTCATCTCTCTCATCTCTCCTCTCTCTACCTACTCTCTGTCTCTGTCTACTCTCCTACTCTCTTTCTCTCTTTCTCTCTCATCTCTTCTCTCCTCTCTCTCCGTCTCCTCTGCTCTCTCTCTCTCTCTCTCTCTCTCTCTCTCCTCTCCTCCTCCTCTCCTCTCCTCGTCTCATCCTTCCTCTCTCGATGCTTTATATCCGAAATAGTTTTGGCTGCCGATATCACTCAAATAGGAATCAAATGGCAGGCTGATTCAATACGTATTTTACATTAAATCAGTTTTCCGCGTGACAATGAAACGGGGGAAATCTATAGCATGGGCGGAGTGGGCTTGTATTCGTATGGAATTGGCTGAAGTTGGAACAAAGGCCAGACGACAAGTTTTATTGTAATACTCGCCTCGCGTCCTGACTGCAAATGATGAGGCTAGAAATGTTTGGGGTGAATTTGTGGTGGAAGGTCTGAACGATGTTTGATGATGTGGGAGGGAAGGGTACGGGGGATAAAGATGTTATATGGTGATCTGAAGATGGAGAGGGGGGGGGGGAAATAAGATGGGTGTTGACGCTGTGGAGATGTGCTGGGATGGCGAGGAATGAGATGGGGTATGATCTGAAGGTTACAGGAAAGAAAATGGTTATACATTTGTTGACCAGACCACACAATTGAAGTTGAAGGGACGACGACGTTTCGGTCCGTCCTGGACCATTCTCAAGTCGCTTGTGTTATACATTTTTTTTAATAATTTTGACAAGAGAGGAATTGGGACCACGGGAGAAAGAAGGAGATAGGAAGAGTGCAGGAAAAATATAGAATGTTAAATGAAGCAGCAGCCCCCTCTCCCATCTCCTCCCCTCCCCCACAAAAAAATAATAAAGCAGTGAGAGGTGGAGTTGTGGGAGGGAGCAAAAAATACCTTTTAATTAAACCCGACCCTCCCATGTGAGAATAGCATTTTAATGTCCGCCAAACTTTATTTTTATGCCTTTGTAATGGGACAGTTTGGGATGAACAACAGCCCAGCCACACTCAAATATCTCCGGGCTTATGGGCTCTACGGCGCCTCTTGTTTACTCCCGCCTCTGATCACGACTCTGCCTCCATTGGTAGGCAAATAA
>WNGS01022524.1:0-11254 GCA_020271785.1 Procambarus virginalis
TGGCAAACAAATATTGCCCTCAAATCAGAATGTTAATAATATACAAGACAACATTTCATTACAACCAGTCTCAGATGACAGTGAATGTGATTATATTTGTGGAGTACAAGCAATCACAGAAATGGAATGATCTTCCAAACAACCCAGAGACTATAGTATACATTGCTGGCATTTGTCTCAAAATTCTTATTGACACTGGATCAAACATTGACACCATTGCTGAGTGCCACTATGAAAATTTAAAAAACATTCCCAAGCTTGAAAACTACAATGGCAAAGCCACTGCCTATGCTTCAAAGGTAGCCTTACCAGTGATTGGAACTTTCACTGCAGAGATTAAGTCAAAGAATGCAATGCTCATTACTACATTCCATGTTGTTAGGAATGCAAAGGAGTCTTTACTCAGTTACAAGACTTCAACCAAATTGGGGCTACTTCAGCTTTCTAATGCTGTAGCAGTGGAATCTGCAAACAATGTTGATGCTATTGTTGCTGAATTTTCTGATCGGTTTAAATCCATAGGTTGTTATACTGATAGCAAGGTACATCTGCATATCAACCCAGATGTAATTCCAGTTGCCCAACCACATCGCCGACAACCATTCCATACTCGCAAGAAAGTCGATGCCGAACTGGATAGGCTGATAGAACTAGATATCATTGAACCGGTAACAGGCCCAACACCATGGGTAAGCCCAATTGTCACTCCACCAAAGCCGAAGAATCCAGATGAGATACGCATTTGTGTAGACATGCGTGTTCCCAACAAGGCAATAATGCGTGAACGCCATCCTACACCCACTGTAGATGATATGATATACCGCTTGAATGGTGCAACTGTATTCAGCAAGTTAGATTTAAACAAGGGCTATCATCAGCTTGAACTTGATGATGAGAGTCGATTCATCACAACGTTTACGACACATCGAGGTCTGTATAGGTACAAGCGCCTGAGTTTTGGTATTAACAGTGCTGCTGAAGTATTCCAGCACATCATCAGCCAGGTATTGCAAGATATACCTAATGCTGACAACATGTCTGATGACATCATTGTTTATGGCCGTACCCAAGCTGAACACGACAAAGCTCTTCGTGCAACATTGCAACGCTTACGAGAAAAGAATTTGACGCTAAGCCGAGCAAAGTGTGAGTTCAATAAACATAAAATTGAATTCTTTGGACATGTACTTAGTGACAAAGGTCTATCTCCAGATCCTAAGAAAGTTGCAGATATCAAGAATGCTGCACCTCCTTCAACATCCACTGAAGTACATAGTTTTCTGGGAATGGCAAACTACTGTTCTCGCTTCATTCCAGATTTTGCTACCATTACGAAGCCTCTACGTGAGCTCCTGAAGAAAAATGCATCATGGTACTGGAGCGATGTCGAGCAAAATGCATTTGATGCTGTGAAAGATGCACTAGTAGAAAATGCGACTGCTGCATACTTTGATCCATCAATGGACACTGAGTTAACGGTGGATGCTAGTCCTGTTGGTTTAGGTGCTGTGTTAGCCCAACACAAACCTGGTCAACCAGATTCAAGAGTAGTAATTGCCTACGCCAGCCGTTCTCTCACAGATGTTGAGCAACGATACAGTCAGACAGAGAAGGAAGCTCTTGCTCTTGTATGGGGCTGTGAACACTTCAATGTGTATCTGCTTGGTGCACCCTTTACCACGATAGTCACTGACCACAAACCGTTGGAGACCATCTTCAATAATCCAAAGTCCAAACCACCAGCTCGCATTGAGAGATGGGCTCTTCGTCTGCAACCATACAACTTTACGGTGAAATACAAGCCAGGTGCAGGCAATCCCGCTGATTACATCAGTCGACATCCTGCCAACAGTTTCACCATCACCAAGCATCAGCAAGTTGCCGAGGAATATGTACACTCTGTAACCTGTGATGCAGTCCCTAAGGCTCTCACTCTTGATGAAATCCGTACTGCAACCCTAGAGGACCCAACTCTGCAAGCAACAGTGGATGCATTGACTAAGAAAAAGTTTCCACGCATCCCACCCTCAGGAGTTGACCAAGATGCATTCAAAGCACTTGAACGCATCCAGACAGAATTAAGTGTTACGCAACAACGCGACACCGTGCTGCGAGGTACTCGTATCGTCATTCCAGCTGTTCTCCAGCAACGTGCTCTGAAGCTTGCACATCAAGGACACCAAGGTCTTGTAAGGACCAAACAGCTGCTACGAGAAAAGGTGTGGTTTCCTGGCATTGATCGTCAAGCTAAGGACATGCATGATGCCTGTGTCCCTTGCCAAGCTGCAGTGGATACTTCAAGACCAACACCTCTACAACCTTCACCACTACCTGCTGCACCATGGATGGAAGTATCGATGGACTTCTGTGGACCGCTACCAACTGGAGAGTACTTGATGGTAGTCATTGATGATCACTCACGTTATCCAGAAGTAGAAATCATCACTTCCACATCTGCAAAGGCTGTCATCCCGAAACTCGACAAGATCTTTTCAAACTTTGGCATTCCTGAAGTTGTCAAGACGGACAATGGACCGCCATTTAATGGACAAGACTTTGTCAACTTTGCTGAGCATATTGGATTCAAACACCGCCGTGTGATGCCACTACATCCACAAGCAAATGGAGAAGTCGAGAGATTCATGCAACCTCTCATGAAAGCTGTACGCTGTGCTCATGCCGAAGGACGATCCTGGAAACAAGCTATGTATGCTTTTCTCAGGAACTACCGTGCAACACCGCATGGAACACTGGGCAAGTCGCCTGGCGAACTTTTATTTGGACGTCCTATGAGAATCGCACTACCTGTCATGCCAGCCAAGGTAACGGATAAACGTCTCGCTCAGAAGGATGCACTAGCGAAGGGCAAAATGAAAATTGCTCATGATCAACGTGCAAAGGAACAATTCATAAAGGTTGGAGATACTGTTCTCGTTAAAAAGAAAAAAGAGGGAAAGCTAGATATGCCGTATGATACAAAACCATATAAAGTGATTAGTGTAAAAGGAACTATGGTAACAGCGAGTAATAGAGATCATAGTATAACACGTAATATGGCTTATTTCAAAGTGATTCCAACTAGTGTAGAAAATGATGAAGTGCAAAGTCGTGCAAAAGAAAAAGAAAAAATGAGTTATAACTCGATAAACAATTCATCGAGGGATATTCTTGTATTTAAGGACTCTCGTCCAAAACGACATGTTAAACGCCCTACACGATATGATGATTAATTGTGTTCCTATGTAATGCAAAGTATTTACTTGTTATGCTGAACTAAATTTAATATTGTTTGAATAATGCAGATCTCTCATTCAATATTTTGTAACTTTGTATTACAGTTTCTTTCATGTTTGTTTAACATTGCATATGTATTTTTAACATTGAAATCCTTTGTGGTAAAGATTGTTTAAATTCTTTGTGTGTTTAATTAATGTTAAATGTATGCAATATCTCTTGATATGTTAATAACTTACTTTGTGTCAATAACTTTGCTTTGTGCTACAAGCATGGTAGACATCCTGTATTCATTCTTTTTAAAGAAAAGGAGGGATGTCATGTTCACAGAAAATGGTACCATCCGTTTTCTATGTGCGGCGGCTGGACGCCACTAGACTAGAAGGTAAACAACAGCGCACAGGACGCCTGCCAAGCTTGGGAGCCATAGTCATGTAATCGTTTCTTGTATTAAAGTCAGTAACCAGGAATGACTTTACATCAACCTTACTACCAAGACTATCTCAGCTATACACCAGACACACAGGCGCGTCGACCAGGCGCAGCAGGTGCTGGAGTGGGGGGGAGGAGGGAGTTGCTGGTACGTGTGGCTATCTTAATATATACGTTTAGCCACTACAAAACGTATCTTGTATATTGATGAGGACAGGATGAGTCGCAGAAATAGCAGGCTAAATCTCTGATAAGAGATTATCGTCACAACTCTCCCCCGAAGCCTGCTGTTTCGGGTGAATCATGTCCACTGGAGGTAGAGTGGGAGGTGGAGCTGCCTCTACCTCATGCACTCTGGAGAGGGCGTCAGCGATGATGTTATCAGGCCCCTTGATGTAGCAGATCTTTAAATTGAAGCCTTGAAGATATAAAGCCCATCGCAGCAGACGTTGGTTATTAAATTGGGCTTGATGTAAGAATCTCAGAGGGTTGTGGTCCGAATAGATGGTAGTGGACCTAGCACCGTGCAGATATGGTGCAAAGTGTTGTAAGCTCAGGACGATGGACAGGAGTTCCTTCTCTATAGTACTGTAGTTCTTCTGATGAGGCTTCAACTTGCAACTGTAGTAGCTGACAGGTAGAACCTCCTCGCCTCGCTGCTGCATTAAGACACTTCCGATGCCGGTACCACTGGCGTCGACATGGAGGATGAAAGGCTTCTTGATATCTGGTGAGGCGAGAATGGGATTAGAACAGAGGAGGAATTTGAGTTGTTCGAATGCAACGGTTTGCTCTCTGGTCCAATTATACCGTTGCTTGGGACTGGTTAAGGTGATTAATGGGGTTGCAACAGTGCTAAAATTCTTCACAAACCTACGGTAATAGGAAGCAAGACCAAGGAAGCGCAGGAGCTGCTTCCTGGTAGTAGGCTGTGGATACTGTTGGATTGCTTGAATGTGAATGTTTAACGGAGCCAGGCTGCCACTCCCTATAACATGACCCAGGTACCGCACTTTACCTTTCGCGAAGGTGGACTTGCCCAAATTGATGGTGAGGCCGGCTTTCAGGAGCTTGTAGAACAATCGTTGTAGCTGGAGCAGGTGTTCGCTCCAGGTGTTGGATGCTACCACGATGTCGTCCAAATAGGCGTAGGTGTTTTCCAAGCCCTGGATGACGCGGTTGACAGCTCTCTGAAAGGTGGCTGGGGCATTGCAGAGTCCAAAGGGAAGGCGATTGTACCTGTAGAGACCAAACGGGGTTATAAAGGCGGACAGTACCTTAGCTCGCTCCGTTAAACTCACCTGGTAGTAGCCCTTTAGTAGGTCTACCTGAGACAGGTAGCGGGCATTACCAATGGCATCCAGAATGTCGTCTACCCTGGGTATTGGGTAGGCGTCCTTCACTGTGACCTGGTTCAACTTCCTATAATCCGTACACAGACGGATTTTGCCGTGAGGTTTGGGTACCAGGATGCATGGTGAGGCCCAGGGGGACTCACAGGGGGTAGCCAGTCCATGGTCCAAGAGATACTGTACCTCAGCCCGCATGACTTCCGTTTTGCTCGGGCTGATTCGGTAGAATGGTTGGCGAATCGGCTGGGTGTCAGGTAGCAGTTGGATGTCGTGCTGAGTTACAGTACACTCTTGGGGGTCATCTCGAAACAACTCTTGATATTCTCTGACGAGTTTGATTAGTGGAGCACTATTATCGTCCTGAAAATGATGTTGAAGGTTAGTAAGGATTTCCGAGTTAGAGAGCGCTGTCTCAGTGTCAGTGCTCTCGGAAGGAGAAGCAGGGAAGGTCTCACTGTGGCTGTATGGACCTGTAAATGAGGTGAAATTGGTTAACACAGTGGGAGGAACCCCATGGTAGGGCTTGAGTAAATTAATGTGGCACAGCTGGGTCTTCCGCCGCCTATCGGGGGTCTCGAGAACGTAGTTGAAGTTGTTCCGGCACTCCTTAACACGGTAGGGTCCTGAGAACCTGTTCTGTAAAGGAGAACCTGGGATAGGGAAATAGGCAAGCACTAAGTCTCCTGGTGTAAACTTCCTTACTTTACAGTGCCGGTCGTAACGAGTCTTCATCCTCTCCTGGGCTTTCTGTAGGTTGTTGCTGGCAAAGGAATGGACCCTCTCTAGAATGTGTCGGAGATTTTGAAGATACTGGGGCACACTCTGATGCTCACTGAAGGTGTCATCACGTAGAGAATCCTTGAAAGCCTTGAGAGGTGTACGGCACTTACGTCCGTAGAGCATCTCATAAGGAGATACTCCTAGTGACTCGTTGGGAAGACTTCTGAAAATACACATGATGAGATCAATTTGCCTATCCCAATCCTTTGAGGTCTCATTACAGAACTTTTTTAAGAGTGCCTTGATGGTTTGATGACTACGCTCGAGAGAACCCTGTGAAGCAGGATGATAGGGGCTGGACAGTACCTGTTTGATGTTGAACTCCTCCAGAGTCCGTTTGAAGAGATCACTGGTGAAGTTGGTACCACAGTCGCTCTGAATCTCCCTCGGAAATCCATACTGGGTGAAGATTTTCAGTAGATTCTTCACCACTGTAGCAGCTGTAATATTTTTTACTGGAACTGCTATCGGAAATCTGGTGGTAGGACACAGGATGGTTAAGATATATGCGTTGCCTGCACTGGTCCGAGGCAAAGGACCAACGCAGTCGATAATGAGCTTGTGGAACGGTTCCTCAGGCACCTGGATGGGTATCAGTGGTGCTCTGGGAATGGAAACGTTCGGTTTCCCGGCTAACTGACACACGTGGCATAATTTGACATAAGTTTTGATGTCGTTTACCATACCTGGCCAGTAGTAGTCTTGTCGAATTCCATGGTAAGTCTTGTTGAACCCATAGTGTGACAAAGCGCCGTGGGCCAGGTGTAGAATCGTGGGCCGCAGGCTGGTGGGAATCACTAGTTGTTCAACGTTTGCCCAATCGTCCTCGTCCTTCAGTTTACTGGGTCTATACCTGCGATAGAGTATTTCGTTCTCCATAAAGAACCCAGGAACACTGTCGGATTGGGTTTCAGCCTGAAAGAATAATGGTGTCAATGTAAGATCATCTCTCTGTAACTTACGGAACTCCACCGCGGTCAGGTTAGGGGGTAGTTTCGAAGGGTCCTGAGGGACAGCGGTAGCAGTAGAGTCGGCTGGCTGTGGACGTGCAGCTTGAGCACGGGTGGTCACCATAACAGGAGGAGAACCTTCATCACTCTCTTGAACCTTTACTGGGAAATGTTCAAAAATCGGGTTATCCACCACAGAGTTGCTTACCTTGGATATGTCCTTGATGATCAGGTTGTTTGGTTGTTGGTCTTCTGCCAAGTCGTTGCCCAGGAGAAGTTGCACTCCAGGCATGGGAAAAGGCTTTTCCCTGACGGCGACTTGGACTTCACCGGTCACGAAGGGACAATCCAGGTAAACTCGGGCAAGTGGATAAGGAGTTGTAGCAGTAAGGTCAGTGATGAACACAGTCTCTCCTGTGTAGGCGACGTTGGGCACAGCCGATTTCAAGACGATCGATTGTAGAGCCGCTGTGTCCCGTAGGATCTTAAGTCCGAAACGTCCCTCTGAATCTGAACCGTGGGTAGAGATAGTTCCTGGATATAGATGCTTGGTAAAGAGAGAGAGATCATTAGCATGAACACCAACATTCATTACAGGCTTACCGGACTTAGGGTGAGTAGTTTTAGACTTAGGGGGTTCGACGTTACCTTTAGATTGGGACTTACCACATTTGTCAATGGTGTGTCCATATAATCGACAATACCTGCAGTACAGTTGAGAGGTACCTTGATCTGGGCTCGCTTTCTCGTAACTGTACCAAGACTTCTTGCTGGTAGGATCTGGAGTCAGCCGGTGGATGAGGCTGTAAGTGTCAGCTGACTTCGCACACTTCACTAACTCCGTCTCTTCCTTGTCTGCTAAGTATAGGCGGACAGGAGGAGGTACACGTCTCAAAAATTCTTCAACCAGTATGAGGTTGACAAGTTCTGAAAAAGTAGAGACATGTGCTGCCTCCAGCCATTTCATGAAATATCTTTGTTTGGTGTTAGCAAATTCTAAGAAGGTGGTGGTACTTGCCTTGACGTAGTCACGAAACTTTCGTCGATAGCTTTCGGTGGAGAGAAGGTAGGCGTCCAACACAGCTTGTTTCAGGGTGGTGTAGTCGTTTTCCGAAGCCAAAGTGCTGAGTGTGACTGCTGCTCTACCTGTTAAATGTACTCTGAGAAGGGTAGCCCATTGGTCGTCAGGCCAATTAAGTTGAACAGCAAGGGTCTCAAAAGTGGTAAAGAACACATCAACCTCCGTTTCGAGGAACGGGGGCATTAACTTACTTGCATGGGAGATATTGAAACTGGGAGGAAGACTAGCTGCCGCTTGTTGGAGTTGAGCTTGGTGTGCAGCGTCCCTCGTGAGTTCTCGGTCACGACAGTTTAGAGCTGCTTCTGCCTGTCGTTGGTCGTGTTCCCGTTGTATCTCTAGTCGCTGTTGGTATAAGGCCAACTCACGTTCTTGCTGTCCTTTGAGGAGTAGGGCCTCCCTTTCACTTTCTTCCTTCCGGATGGCAGCTGCTTCCTTGGCCAGGGCTGCCTCACGCTCCTTGAGGCGGATTTCTCTTTCTTGTTCTTCTTTTCTGAGGGCAGCTTCACGCTCTCTGATTGCAGCTTCACGCTCTCTGCTTGCAGCTGCTTCTTGTTGTTGCTGTAGCTCGATCTTGGCAAGTTCCAATTTGAGCTTTATCGCTCTCAAGTCATCTTTATCTGAAATAATGTACTGTTCATGAGTAGAAGAATCTATAATACCTTCATCAGCAAGGTGATCCAGTATCATATTATTAATGGCAAATTTGTTGGCTCCATCAGGAACTTCTAAGTGATACTCATGTGCAAGAGTTAACAAATCGACCCTCTTAGCGTGACGTAAGGTCCCTATTTCACTTTCTGGATCTGCTTTGAAAGCTTGTAAGCGGAACATGGTGAAAATATAGCAAAACAAAGGAGACGAATATAGTGAGAATATGGTGAGTGTCAGAAACAGGAAACGTGGCAACTGATACCTATCCTGTGGGGAATTATTAATAATTAAAGTTAATTCAAGATGGTAAATGAATAAGGTCGCAGGAAATCTTGTACCTGGTACTCACTATGGGAGGATAAAGGCAAGAAAATCCTACTAATTAGTGAAAACTAAGTTTAAAATACAAGTGAAACACTAAATGGCTTCAAAATAAATGAGGTAGTCCAAAAAATGTAGTCATACCTTGCCAAGTCACTATAGAACATAAGCAATGGTACCCACTGAAATTGAATATGGTATTTACAGAATTAGCGAACTTTGTGCTCAAAAGAAAGAACGCCAATTCCCTACCTTTTGGTAAATACCATCAGTCTGACCGACGAGTAGGGGTGCGAGTGTCAACTGGTGACGAGAACTATCGGCGAGGTCCCAATTCGCCAATAATAGTTCGTGCTAGAGGATCTAAAGCCCTCTTTTTCCTCCTAGAGTCGGATTGCAGGACTTGGGTGCTATTGACCCGGAGACAGACCACAGTACCAGGGTACCTATGTGATAATCTGTCAAAAAGTGAGAAATATCTGGGGACAAAGATGTTAAACACGGAGGATAACACGGAAGGGGGAGACGACCAATTAAGAGTATGACTGCGGCCTACAGTCACCACGTAATCCAAAGTTGTCTCACTCTCACCATATGCTATTCCCGTAATGTACAATATACACAGCACCATATAAAATAAAAAATGATTAATGTGAATAATGGAAGCAAGGGAAATAAGAGCCAAGTGTGCTTACCACAATTACCAATACCTGAGTGAAGCTCCGTGGACAGGCCCCCATTTATATGTGACGGTAACGAGTTGGAAATGGTGGTCGGCAGTCTTCCAACTAGCAGGTGTCAGTGCTGGGCCACATATAATATATAAAAAAAGAAAAGGAAAAAAAAAGAAAAAAAAGAATGACTGCGTGATTGGTAATCTGTGGTAAGGTCGGAAATACGAAAGACAATAATAAAAAATGGATTTTAATAACAATAAAAAAACACAAATTGAAACAAATGCAAAATCTTGGCTTAATGGTAAAAATGTCAAGTGGAAAAAAATACATAAACATGAAAATAGATTACGTTAATGGGGAGGAGAATTGACATACAAAAGTAAATAAAATATGAATGCTGGAATATATGCACTAACTATAAACCTCTATTTGACCACACAAGGTGAGTCACTTAGGAGTTCATAGCTTGCGAGCACACAATATTCTGGCTGGCAGAAACGCAAGGGACTCCAACAATAACTGGCGAGGTCTTGTGATTGGCGAGGAGCCGGAGTGGAGTGTTGGTTGGCGGCCAATGAGGAAGCTGGATGGCCGCAAGTCGCTAGTTAGGCAGTTGAAGGGTTCGGCGCGTCGACCAGGTGCAGCAGGTGCTGGAGTGGGGGGGAGGAGGGAGTTGCTGGTACGTGTGGCTATCTTAATATGTACGTTTAGCCACTACAAAACGTATCTTGTATATTGATGAGGACAGGATGAGTCGCAGAAATAGCAGGCTAAATCTCTGATAAGAGATTATCGTCACAATATATATACATAATACTACACCACGCTACTACACCAGGCCACTACACCACACTACTACACCAGGCTACTACACCACGCTACTACACCAGGCCACTACACCACACTACTACACCAGGCCACTACACCACGCTACTACACCAGGCCACTACACCATGCTACTACACCACGCTACTACACCACGCTACTACACCAGGCTACTACACCACGCTACTACACCAAGCCACTACACCACGCACTACACCACGCCACTACACTATGCTACTACACCAGGCCACTACACTACGCTACTACTCCAGGCTACTACACTACACCAGGCCACTACACCACGCTACTACACCACGCTACTACACCACGCTACTACACCACGCTACTACACCAGGCCACTACACTACGCTACTACACCAGGCTACTACACCACGCTACTTCACAACGCTACTACACCAGGCCACTACACCACACTATTACACCAGGCCACTACACCACGCTACTACACCAACGCTACTACACCACGCTACTACACCAGGCCACTACACACGCTACTACACCACGCCACTACACTGCGCTACTACACCACGCTACTACCCAGGCTACTACCCCAGGCCACACACTATGCTACTACACCAGCAATCAGGAGGCCTGGTCGATGACCGGGCCGCGGGGACGATAAGCCCGGAAGCACCTCAAGGTATCCTCAAGGTAAGGTATACTACACCACGCTACTACACAAGGCCACTACACCACGCCACTACACCATGCTACTACACCACGCTACTACACAAGGCCACTACACTATGTACTACACCAGGCCACTACACTATGCTATACACCAGGCCACTACACTACGCTACTACAACAGGTAACTACACTACGCTACTACACCAGGCTACTACACTACGCTACTACACCAGGCTAATACACTACGCTACTACACCAGGCTACTACACTACGCTATTACTCCAGGCAACTACACCACGC
>WNGS01022526.1:0-10325 GCA_020271785.1 Procambarus virginalis
GGACTCGATTTATCTGATTGACTGTTACTCTTTTGGTTCTGTTTGACAGGAAATTGAGTATCCAGCATCCTACTTTTCCAGTTATTCCCATTGACCTCATTTTGTGAGCTATCACCCCATGGTCACATTTGTCGAACACCTTTGCAAAGTCTGTGTATTCAACATCTGCATTTTGCTTTTCTTGTAGGGCTTCTGTGATTTTGTCATAGTGGTTGAGTAACTGTGACAGACAGGATCTTCCCGCTCTAAATCCATGTTGTCCTGGGTTGTGCAATTCATTGTTTTCCATAAAACTAGAAATTTGATTCCTAATCACTCTTTCAAATACTGTACTTTTATTATGTGTGATGTTAGTGCAACTGGCCTATAATTTTTTGCCAAGGCTTTACTCCCCCTTGTGCAACAGAGCTATATCTGCAGATTTAAGTGCTGCTGGTATCTCCCTTGTATCCAGGCTCTTTCTCCATATTACGCTGAGTGCTCTCGCTACTGGTACTTTACATTTCTTTATGAATATTGAATTCCATGAGTCGGGCCCAGGGGCTGAGTGCATGGGCATATTGTCAATTTCTCTTTCAAAGTCTTCAGAGTTTGTGGTAATATCTGTTATATTATCTGCAGCTTGAATGTCATTCATAAAGAAGCTGTCTGGGTCATCAACTTTCATGTTGTTTATTGGTGTGCTAAACATAGCCTCATACTGGCTTCTTAGAATTTCACTAATCTCTTTGTTGTCCTATGTGTACGTACCTTCATTTGTAATTAACGGTCCAATACTGGTCGAGGTTTTTTATTTTGATTTTGCATATGTGAAAAAATATTTAGGATTTTTCCTTATCTCTTGTATAGCTTTCTGTTCCAATTCCATTTCCTCAGACTCATATGATCGCTTCAACGTTTGTTCTATTTCTTCGATCTCCCTGCTTAGGCTTATTTTCCTTGCTTGTGATAGTTGTGTCTGCCGAAGCATTTCTGTTATTTTTTTCCTTCTGTACAGTCGTCAGCGTTCTCTTTCTAGAGTGGTCCTCTTTCTGCCCCTCCTCACAGGCACGTGCTTCAAGCAGACCTTGTAAGCTTCAGCTGTCAGTTGAGCTATTCCCTGTGGGTGGGAGTTTTGCCGCTTAAGACCGTCTCCCATTGAATGGTTGCAAGGTCTACATTTATTTTTTCCCAGTCGATCCTCTTTTGTTGAAATTGAATTGATTGAATATTCCTTCTCGAGAATAGAGAATAGTAGAGAATTCTATTGTGAACACAATGATACCAAATTGAAAAACCTAGGACGAGAATTGAGGTAACAAAGTTGAAAAGATTATACACTTTTCAGAATTGGCGCGCACTCCCGTGGAATGCCCAAACCCACCCGGGGTAGTGTGGCGCATGTGCGCCTAGAACATCAAAGTGTTAATGGTTGCGGAGGGGACATTCACTTCTGCCTCATCCTCCTCCACTGGAGAAACATCCTCAGCTGTGTCTTCTTGCTGTTCCTTTTGAAGGGCTTGGAGTTCTTCGGTGGTCAGTTCTTCGTTGTGTTCTTCCACCAACTCCTCCACATCATCACCATCCAATTCCAAGCCCATTTGCCGGCCCAGAGTAGCAATTTCCTCAACAATAGGAGCATCATTTGCAGGCTCAAACCCCTCTAGTCTAGTTCTGTCACACATTCAGGCCACAATTTTCTCCAGCCAGAGATCAGGGCTTCTTTGAGTCACTTATTGCCAGGCTTTGTCAGTGAGTTTTAAAACACTACAAATGTTAAAATGGTGCTTCCAGAACTCTTTGAGAGTGAGTTTTGTGGCTTCAGTCACTTTAAAACATTTCCGGAAAAGTGACCTTTCATAAAATTTCTTAAAATTCACTATGGTTTCTGGTCCATAGGTTGAATTAGAGGAGTGTTGTTAGGAAGAAGGAACTTTACTGTGAGAAATTTACTGTTATGTGTGCAACAATTCATCTTCCAAGCCTGGAGGATGAGCAGGAGCATTGTCGAGGAGAAGCAGGGCCTTGAGTGGCAAATGTTTCACCTGCAGATATTTTTCTATGGCAGGGCACACCAATTCATTCACCCACTCCGAAAAAAAAAATCCTAGTCACCCATGCCTTATTATTAGCCCTCCACATCACACACATTTGGTTTTTCTGCACTTTACTGTTTGAAAACCCCTTGGATTTTCAGAATGATACACTAGCAAGGGTTTAATTTTCAAATCACCACTCACATTTGAACACAGCACAAGCTGTCTTCAAATGCATAAACCTATCTTTCATAGGCTCGTGTCCAGGCAATGATTTTTCCTCCTTGGTAATGTATGTCCTCTTAGGCAATCTTTTCCAGTGCAGTCCTGTCTCATCACAATTAAACTCTTGTTGCGGTAGGTATCCCTCAGCCTCTGCATTAAATTCTTCAATAAATCTCTCACCCACTGGTTTGTCTGAGGTGGCAGCCTTCTTATGCCTCACAACACTATGAATACCGCTTCTTTTTCTAAATTTCTCAAACCATTCCCTGCTTGCCTTAAAGTCTTTCGTATCTGCCCTCGTTCCAGGGGTTTTCTTAACAAGGTCTCCGTGCAATACCCTGGCTTTCTCACAAATGATGGCCTCTGAAACACTATCACCCACTAACTCCTTGTTGTGTATCCAAATTAATAACTTTTCCACTTCCTCAAGTATTTGTGGTCTTCGTTTTGTGATTGTTGATACGCCTTTTGCCACTTTAACACTCATAATGTCCTTTTTCTTGCAAGTATAGTGCATATCGTTGACGTGGCTTTGTTGTACTGCCTACAAAGTTCAACAACACGTGCACAATTTTCATGCTTCCGAATGATCTCTTCCTTTTCCTCTATTGTCATCCTCACATGCGATTTCTTGCCTTGTACCTGCTTTCTTGGGACCCATTGTGATATATATAACAACAAATTTTATGCTCAAATAGCAAAAACTCTGAAAATAAACGGTAAATCCTTGTGAAAAATTCAGCCAGGATAGTCACTGGGTGCGAGGCACTGGTAAACTGAGCGGCGATCGCCATGCCACCACACGCTAGGTCGGCCCGAATGCGTATCAACACCCTCGTATCCTGATACAAATTTTCCGAGCATATCCTGCTCGTAACCCGAAAAACTCGTAACCAGGGGCGCTCATAAGCTGAGGTACCACTGTAATATCAGACAGACAGTATGGTTTTCGATCTGTAAGATCCTGTGTATCGAATTTACTCAATTTCTATGATGAAGCCACAGAGATTTTACAGGAAAGAGATGGTTGTGTTGACTGCATCTATCTGGACCTAAAAAGGCTTTCGACAGAGTTCCACATAAAAGGTTGTTCTGGAAACGGGAAAATATTGGAGGGGTGACAGGTAAGCTTCTAACATGGATGAAAAATTTTCTGACTGATACAAAAATGAGGGCAGTAATCAGAGGCAATGTATCGGACTGGAGAAATGTCACAAGTGGAGTACCACAGGGTTCAGTTTTTGCACCAGTGATGTTTATTGTCTACATAAATGATCTACCAGTTGGTATACAGAATTATATGAACATGTTTGCTGATGATGCTAAGATAATAGGAAGGATAAGAAACTTAGATGATTGTCATGGCCTTCAAGAAGATTGGACAAAATAAGTATATAGAGCACCACTTGGCAAATGAAATTTAATGTTAATAAATGCCATGTTATGGAATATGGAATAGGAGAACATAAACCCCATACAACCTATAAATTATGTAAGAAATCTTTAAAGAATTTTGATAAAGAAAGAGATCTAGGGGTTGTTCTAGATAGAAAACTATCACCTGAGACCACATAAAGAATATTGTGCGAGGAGCCTATGCCATGCTTTCTAACTTCAGAGTTGCTTTTAAATACATGGATGAGAGTTGCTTTTAAATACATGGATGGCAAAATACTAAAGAAATTGTTCACAACTTTTGTTAGGCTAAACAAAGCTAGAATGTGCAGCGGTTGTGTGGTGCCCATATCTTAAGAAGCACATCAACAAACTGGAAAAGGTGTAAAGACATGCTACTAAGTGGCTCCCAGAACTGAAGGGCAAGAGCTACGAGGAGAGGTTAAGAGGCATTAAATATGCCAAAACTAGAAGACAGAAAAAAAAGAGGTGATAAGATCACTATGTACAAAATAGTAATAGGAATTGATAAAATCAATAGGGAAGATTTCCTGAGACCTGGAACTTCAAGAACAAGAGGTCATAGATTTAAACTTGCTAAACACAGATGCTGAAGAAATACAGAGCACCACTTGGTTTCCGAACCCCCTTGGGGACGAGACAAGTCGGTTAACATGTAAGTTCGTATACGAGAAATAGAGGGGAAAAAATAAACTAGAAATGTAAAAAGAAATTTTTCAAAAAAAAATTACGAAAAAACTCTAGGGAAAAAAACGACAGGTTCATAGCGTAAATGCGACCGTATTTTGTTTGTACTCACCAATAAGTAAAGTCCTGATCCGCTTTATAAAAGTCCTTAATTGTTCCTAGCTGATTATTAAGACGTCTGGCAAACATCCTCTGGATGTTTTCTGCCTGCCTGCCAGCCTGCCTGCCAGCTTGCCTGCCAGCCTGCCTGCCAGCTTGCCTGCCAGCTTGCCTGCCAGCCTGCCTGCCAGCCTGCCAGCCTGCCTGCCAGCCTGCCTGCCAGCCTGCCAGCCTGCCTGCCAGCCTGCCTGCCTGCCAGCCTGCCTGCCTGCCAGCCTGCCTGCCTGCCTGCCTGCCAGCCAGCCTGCCTGCCTGCCTGCCTGCCTGCCAGCCTGCCAGCCTGCCTGCCTGCCTGCCTGCCAGCCTGCCTGCCTGCCTGCCAGCCTGCCTGCCTGCCTGCCAGCTTGCCTGCCTGCCTGCCAGCTTGCCTGCCAGCCTGCCTGCCAGCCTGCCTGCCTGCCAGCCTGCCTGCCTGCCTGCCAGCTTGCCTGCCTGCCAGCCTGCCTGCCAGCCTGCCTGCCAGCCTGCCTGCCAGCTTGCCTGCCAGCCTGCCTGCCAGCCTGCCTGCCAGCCTGCTTGCCTGCCTGCCAGCCTGCCTGCCAGCCTGCCTGCCAGCTTGCCTGCCAGCCTGCCTGCCTGCCAGCTTGCCTGCCTGCCAGCCTGCCTGCCAGCTTGCCTGCCTGCCAGCCTGCTTGCCTGCCTGCCAGCCTGCCTGCCAGCCTGCCTGCCAGCCTGCCAGCCTGCCTGCCAGCTTGCCTGCCTGCCAGCCTGCTCGCTTGCCTGCCAGCTTGCCTGCCAGCCTGCCTGCCAGCTTGCCTGCCAGCCTGCCTGCCAGCCTGCCTGCCAGCCTGCTTGCCTGCCTGCCAGCCTGCCTGCCAGCTTGCCTGCCAGCCTGCCTGCCAGCCAGCTTGCCTGCCAGCTTGCCTGCCAGCTTGCCAGCCAGCTTGCCAGCCAGCTTGCCTGCCAGCTTGCCTGCCAGCCTGCTTGCCTGCCTGCCAGCCTGCTTGCCTGCCTGCCAGCCTGCCTGCCAGCCTGCTCGCTTGCCTGCCAGCCAGCTTGCCTGCCTGCCAGCCTGCTCGCTTGCCTGCCAGCCTGCCTGCCTGCCAGCCTGCTCGCTTGCCTGCCAGCTTGCCTGCCAGCTTGCCTGCCAGCTTGCCTGCCAGCCTGCCTGCCAGCCTGCCTGCCTGCCAGCCTGCCTGCCAGCCTGCTTGCCTGCCTGCCAGCCTGCCTGCCTGCCAGCCTGCCTGCCAGCCTGCCTGCCAGCCTGCCTGCCAGCCTGCCTGCCAGCTTGCCTGCCTGCCAGCCTGCTCGCTTGCCTGCCAGCCTGCCTGCCTGCCAGCCTGCTCGCTTGCCTGCCAGCTTGCCTGCCAGCTTGCCTGCCAGCCTGCCTGCCAGCCTGCAGGAACATCCTGCCAGCCTGCAGAAACATCCTGCCAGCCTGCCACTGGCTTCTTCGTCACCTCACGTCTCTGTACCACTCCCACACTGCGTTATCAACACTCTCCACCTTTGCTTTACTTACTATTTTTCTATTTCGTATTGCTTTATCACTTTTACTTCTAGAGAAATAGTCAAGAATGATAGGTTTAGCCTTAAGAAGATCAAAAACAGTACTTTTACTAATGCCATACTCAGCGCACATGACACTTCTCGGGACACCACTCTCCACCTTCTTAATTATTTCAACTTTCTTTTCAAATGTCATCACTGACCTCTTTCTTTTACGTAACACGCTTGTAGATGCTTTCACTGACACATTGCGTGCATTTGGAGTCGACATAGTGCACGGATGTTCCTTGATTGTGCTGATATGTAAAACAAAGTCACGGAATGAACACTCCAGTCTCGTGACAAATTCAAACAATGGGACCAATAGGCCGTGAGTCTGTGACGTCACAGGGTAGCAGGTGGCGCCCGTCACGGTCAGTGAGCAAACTAAACCATCTCCCTCCCACCCCCCACCCACCCACCCACCACCACGGACCGGCACGACGCTTGGCTGACCGCTTCCTCACCTGAACTTGGTGCGTGTAGGGTAACCCCAACCCCGGCCGGCGTGAAGCTTGGCGGACTACTTCCTACCCGAACTTAGTTCGTGTAGCATGACTCCCCAACACCAATCGGGAAACTGGAAGTTTCGGATAACTAAAGTTCGGGAACCAAGTGGTGCTCTGTATAAGAAAATTCACTTTCGCAAACAGAGTGGTAAGACGGTTGGAACAAGTTAGGTGAGGAGGTGGTGGAGGCCAAGACTGTCAGTAGTTTCAAAGCATTGTATGATAAAGAGTGCTGGGAAGACGGGACACTACGAGCGTAGCTCTCATCCTGTAACTACACTTAGGTAATTACTACCATTATTTCGTCCATCTGAGAATCTTCAAATGACTTCTCATGTTCCTTTACAAAATATACTTGTGAAAATGATTCATTTACAGGATATATTGACCAGGATTCTGATAATAGCAGGATTGTGGTGAGAATTAGCGATGTGCATAGTATTGTGGGAGGAGTAATGCTGAGGGAGGGAGGGCAGTAGCATCGTCTGCTGACTCTGTGGCCACCTGTTATTGTCTGCACTCACCATACCAGCTCAGTGGTTCTCTATGGTGAACACAAATGTAAATACTTGTATATTACGTGTGTGTTAGTTTAATAACAGCAAAAAGGAGTATGTTGGAAGGAGCCATCTTGGTGAGGGAGGTGGCATCATCTGCATGGCTTGGCAAGCTGTGTAAGGTGACCACTATGCTCTTTGGGAACCATACCAGCTTACTTGTACAGTTATGGTGAATAACACATGTAGATACTTATCTATAAATGTATATATCATGTAATAACACCACAAACAGTATGGTTGGGGAGGAATGTTAGTGCGTGTGTGGCCTTGATCGAAGGAGGGAGGGAAGTGTCGGCTTCCTATGTGGCATCAGCCACTATGCTCTTTGGGTCACCATTCCGGCTTAGTTGTACAGGTATGGTGAACAAAACATATAGATGCTTATATATAATGTCCGTATATAATGAATAAAAGCAAAAACAGTATGGTGTGAGAAGGAATGTTGGCGAGTGAGGTGTTAGAGAGGGAGAGAAGGTGACAGCGTTGACTGGCTGGTGTGGCAGCCACTGGTTGCTGTTTTTGTCTCGTCATACCACCTTAGTGGTTGTTATGGTGAACATAACGTACAGATACGGATATGAGTAAGCTGCATGAATGCGCAAGCCATAGATCACTAAGGACTATGTTTGATTCGGCCAGGATTCGATCCCATGCCGTCCAAAATCACCTCTAAACGTACACAGTACAGTGATCACCGCACCAATGATTATCTATAAGGATTGGTCAGTCCTGGTGCTTATTAACTAAGTTCCACGACTGATCAACCCCCGACGACTCATGGATCCATTTTCATAGTTTTTCATCAAATTCTGGCACATGCACGGGCCTGGTTGATACCTGGTTGATACCTGGTTGATGGGGTTCTGGGAGTTCTTCTACTCCCCAAGCCCGGCCCGAGGCCAGGCTCGACTTGTGAGAGTTTGATCCACCAGGCTGTTGCTTGGAGCGGCCCGCAGAGCCACATACCCACCACAGCCCGGCTGATCCGGGACTTCTCTTAGGAAACAGTCCAGTTTTCTCTTGAAGATGTCCACGGTTGTTCCGGCAATATTTCTTATAGTCGCTGGGAGGACGTTGAACAACCGCGGACCTCTGATGTTTATACAGTGTTCTCTGATTGTGCCTATGGCACCTCTGCTCTTCACTGGTTCAATCTTGCATTTTCTTCCATATCGTTCACTCCAGTACGTTGTTATTTTACTGTGTAGATTTGGGACCTGGCCCTCCAGTATTTTCCACGTGTATATTATTTGGTATCTCTCTCGTCTCCTTTCTAGAGAGTACATTTGGAGAGCTTTGAGACGATCCCAATAATTTAGGTGTTTTATCTCGTCTATGCGTGCCGTATATGTTCTCTGTATTCCCTCTATTTCAGCAATCTCTCCTGCTCTGAAGGGGGAAGTGAGTACTGAGCAGTATTCGAGACGGGACAACACAAGTGACTTGAAGAGTACAACCATTGTGATGGGATCCCTGGATTTGAAAGTTCTCGTAATCCATCCGATCATTTTTCTGGCTGATGCGATATTTGCTTGGTTATGCTCCCTAAACGTTAGATCGTCGGACATCATTATTCCCAAATCCTTGACATGCTGTTTTTCTACTATGGGAAGATTTGATTGTGTTTTGTACCCTGTATTATGTTTCAGATCCTCATTTTTGCCGTACCTGAGTACCTGAAATTTATCACTGTTAAACATCATATTATTTTCTGCTGCCCAATCGAAAACTTTGTTGACATCTGTTTGTAGTTTTTCAATGTCTTCAGCAGAGGTAATTTTCATGCTGATTTTTGTGTCATCTGCGAAGGATGACACGAAGCTGTGACGTGTATTTTTGTCTATATCAGATATGAGAATAAGGAACCGTAGCGGTGCAAGGACTGACCTTGAGGTACAGAGCTTTTAACATCGCTTGGACTCGATTTTATCTGATTGACTGTTACTTTTGTGTTCTGTTCGACAGGAAATTGAGTATCCAGCGTCCTACTTTCCAGTTATTCCCATTGACCTCATTTTGTGAGCTATCACCCCATGGTACATTTGTCGAAAGCCTTTGCAAAGTCTGTGTATAAACATCTGCATTTTTGCTTTTCTTCTAGGGCTTCTGTGATTTTGTCATAGTGGTTGAGTAACTGTGACAGACAGGATCTTCCCGCTCTAAATCCATGTTGTCCTGGATTGTGCAATTCATTGTTTTCCATAAACTAGAAATTTGATTCTAATCACTCTTTCAAACACTTTTTTATGTGTGATGTTAGTGCAACTGGCCTATAATTTTTTGCCAAGGCTTTACTCCCCCCTTGTGCAACGGAGCTATATCTGCAGATTTAAGTGCTGCTGGTATCTCCCTGTATCCAGGCTCTTTCTCCATATTACGCTGAGTGCTCTCGCTACTGGTACTTTACATTTCTTTATGAAATATTGAATTCCATGAGTCAGCCCAGGGGCTGAGTGCATGGGCATATTGTCAATTTCTCTTTCAAAGTCTTCCGAGTTTGTGGTAATATCCGTTATATTATCTGCAGTTGAATGTCATTCATAAAGAAGCTGTCTGGTCATCAACTTTCATGTGTTAATTGGTGTGCTAACATAGCCTCATACTGGCTTCTTAGAATTTCACTAAATCTTTGTTGTCCTCTGTGTACGTACCTTCATTTGTAATTAACGGTCCAATACTGGTCGAGGTTTTGGATTTTGATTTAGCGTATGTGAAAAAATATTTCGGATTTTTCCTTATCTCTTGTATAGCTCTCTGTCAATTCCATTTCCTCAGACTCATATGATCGCTTCAACGTTTGTTCGATTTCTTCGATCTCCCTTGCTTAGCACTAGACTTGTTATTCACGAACATTGATGAACTAATCAGACACATAGCAATCTCAGATACTTCATACTCAGACCATAAGCCCATTGATGTGCGAACTAGCATAAATAACGGTAGTAGATATAGAGACCCCAACAAGCGAGAAGGAATCTTCAATCAATTCAATTTCAACAATAAGAAGGCTGACTGTGAAAAAATAAATGTAGACCTTTCAACCATTCAATGGGAAGACGGTCTTAAGCGACGAAACTCACCAGACAGTGAATAGCTCAACTGACAGCGGAAGCTTACAAGGGCTGCTTCAAGCATCGTTCCAGGAGGAGGGGCAGAACGAGGAACACTCTAGAAAGAGAACGCGACGACGTACAGGAATAGGAAAAAAATAACGGAAATTGCTTCGGCATCACAAACTATCACAAGCAAGGAAATAAAGCCTAAGC